>JAZAYU010000074.1:1613419-1858011 GCA_038501625.1 Corbicula japonica | reverse complement strand
ATGACGTCGCTTCCACCTCCACTTGTTTAATTAACGTTATAACATTAATGAAAAAGGTTGATCCTGGTATAACTATAGTGTTATTTCTCACTCATTAACATCACGTGCCGCGACAAAAAGAAACGAATTTATAGAAATGCAATGCTTTGTTGTGTTGTATACCCCGGTGTTAGAAATAGTACGTTAATATACGCGAAGTCACGACGTTCGGCATCATGTCTTCGCTTCACGTTAATTTATTAACGTTATAACGTTAATTCAAAGGTCGAACCTGTTACAACGCCAGTGTTTTTCTTACTCATTTACATAGCCCAATCTAAAAAATAAATGATATTTCTAAAGAAAACCTGGTCAAAAATGTGAAAATCCAATACAGTGTTTTCTTCCAGGCGCGTTAACATCAAGCATTGTTTTACTCTTAAGATTTTTAACGCCAAACATCGTCCATAATATGCGCGTTTAATGGCATTCATTTGCCACAATAGCAGGGCGCATTGCCTCTTTGACCAGCGCACGACACAGTGTCTAGGCTATCAGTATGTAAGCCTCAGAAGTCTTCATTCAAAGTCTCCCAACACATCAAAATTCTAAAAGCTCTTTATTTCGGCCGTTTCGCTTTAAATTAAGTGAAAATTCTAAGAGCTCCCTATTTCGGCCATTTCGCTTAAAATCAGTTTAATTGTGCGCAAGTGTTATTATATCATTATTATTCTCATAAAGTTGGAGGCATAAAGAGTTGCACACGTCCGTCCGTACGTCCCCAAATCTTGCCATCAACTCCTCCTAAACTATAAGGTGGATTTCTTTCAAACTTGCACAAATGTTCAAGCAGGGTTGGTAGATGTAAGGATTTAAACCCCCAGTTCCAAATTGTTTTGCCAATGACCGTTCAAATCCATGATATATCACCGGAAGCTATTTTGTATTTCATAAATAAAAAGTGCTATTGTAAGAAAAAATAAATCGAGAATCGTCGTCGCTATCTTCATTACAATAAATAGAGATTGTAGCAACTCTCGTCGTTAAAAAAGAAAACAACCTCTTACAATTTTTTTCAGTTTCTGCCAAGGTCTTTGCAAGGAGCACCTACCTACAGATGAGCATAAGCGACGTTAATGGCAGAAACTGAGAAAATAATCAAAGATCGCCCGACTACCCCGCACGACTAAACAGCGCTCACACCTTGTATGTTTCTCTTGATGAAAGGTAACGCAAGAACTCCACTGGTATATTTAGTACAACCGACAACGACGCGGACAGATGGTGGAAACAAGCACAGTATGTCGTATACGTGTTCTGGCGTAGATAGCTTGGTGAATACTTACCTATGTTGCAAACCCGACAGATATGTCAGAAGTAAACATCGAGCTTACGTGTAGGAGATGTAGTATTAGTTGTAGATGAAAACGTCCCTAGGGGTCAGTGCCCATTGGGTAGGGTTATTGAAGTCTCAAGTAGTCAAATAAAAGAAGTGTTGTTGTGAGAAACGGTAACTCGAGAAAGTTACAATACAGACAGATAATGACGGATCACTCGTAGATTTTAACAAATGCTCGTCACAGTTGAACACTATACAACGGAAGATATCGAAATACTACAAACTTAACAATCGACGTGATTAAGGATCTTTGTTTTCCCGTAGACATGGATATTTCGTCAGTACAAACTACAGACGTCTGGCAAGGATTCATTTTTGCTTATGCATAGAACTTGGATTTATACGAGAAATGTTCAATATATAATGAGATTGTCCTCATATCTTTTATTTGATACATCTAACGGTTATATACAATACATAAAAACAAAGTTCATTCATTTCTTAATACAATCAGAAAATATTTAAATAATCCGCAAAACAGTTTTTAAGTTACCGCATTTATAAGAAGGTCATGTTTGCATCATCGCCCCCGGGCAACAATTATGTCGCGACGTCATCGACGTCGTTCGCGTAGTAAAAGTCGCTATCATGTTTTATCACATTCATAGCTTTTCAAAATATGCTCCCGAATGCAGAACACATCTTTTGTAGCGTGCAGCCCACTGATTGATGACAATGTCTTCACTTCTTGTTAACTTTATCATACAATTTACGGCCGGTTTTTTTATTGTGATTTTTGTCTAGATACAAAAACGTCGATACGTTTATACTTAAATTACTGAACTTCTTTTTTCATTAAAATTATTCAACACTAGGGTTTCATAATCGGTCAAAAATCATAGTCGATCATCGGAAATAATCGAACAACCCTTTTCGATCAATCATCGATTATATAATCGAAGCATTTACAATAACAATGTTCATGCTTTAATAAAGAAGAATTTTATTTATAGGAATTCATTATTAATATTCTAGCAATAAAAATACTCATAATTTGTGATAAAAATGCATATTTTTTTCTAAAAAAAACAAATTTCAAAATGATATTGTTAAACACACAAGAAATTCTTTAAAGAAAATAGGAAAAAAAAATTAATTGGGGACGGGAATTGGGTCAAATTTCTGTCCCTACCATCGTGAAATGAGGGCCCTGTATAGAACTACTGTATTATCACAAAAGGATATTGGTGTATTTTCTGGTAAGATTTAGCATTTACATGAACCACACTTCTAGCCCACAGGCTGCATGTATTGGAATTTGTAACCGTATCTGATATGAACACTGGGTGTAGGCTGCAGGTACATGTGTCTTTTTCTTGAAATACTTAGTGGGAGAACATATCCCAAAGCTTATTTAAAACCAAAATAACACTGATCTATGTCATATATCAAACAATGTTTCTGTTCTGATACAGTGATCTCCCTTGTGAGCTGCTTAAATAACAGCAAACCGATGATCGATTATTAAACTCCGCAATTGATTATCGAAAATTGATCCTAAAAATGATCAATTTTCGATTATAATCGATCATCGTTTAATCCCTATTCAACATTATTATTTATTTAATATTTACTAACTTTTCTCATGTTTAAATCGTTTGTCAGAAAGCAAAGCACAGTTCATACGCTCACATCAGCAATTTCGCCAAGCACACGGGCAGTTAAACATCTGTCCGTTCCGAGCGCTGACTGAATGGACGCGACGCTTAAGATTTTACGGACTTCTTTCTGCCTGACCTATGCACATTATTAAGTGCTGTATATCCCTCAGAAAACTTTTTGTGCCATCTAAATACTAACGCACGACAAACACTATCTTATCCTTAGTCTCTTGTAACATTGTAAAAGTTTCCGTTGTCGATTTGCCTAAATTCATACAAAACTTAATGTTTGCCCCCACTTCAAGACGTTCTTGTGTCATAATTTTAACGTGACGACGTGTTAGGGTAGCCGTGAACAAATATTGATTATATCAATGTTTTACGACCAAATGACATCTTTTTTTCAGATGATGTCATTGATATATCATACAAATTATTGGAGAATTTTTATGAAATTGCAAAAATAAATTGTTACTTTACTTAATTTTATAATGTACGTATTTATAATGCAGCATGGACGGGGGCGATAACGCGTTACTATGACTTTTGGAATGATCATAATTTCTATGTCGCATTATATTTTTCTTCCAATGCCAGTATTCTGATCAAGGATAAGTTATATTTAATAGTGATACCAAATTTTGATATATTTCACATCAGAATAAAAATATATGATGGCAGTCTCATTATATATTGAACATCCCTCGTACATGATGTTAGATCTTTAACGTTCTATACATGGGTTACGCCACAAGACAACGTAAATGTGACATATGACGTCGTTACCGCCATGTTGGAATAGTTTATTTTCAGACTTTAGCTAAAGTAAAGTGGGTGCGTTAAGTATCTTTACGGGAACGAATACACCATCCAGACAAATCACAGTGCGTCATCCAATATTCAACGAAGCAAGATAGAAAGGTGAAATATGCATATCAGGAATCGCCACATTCAGAAAAAAAAACAGCCTCCCCACACAGTCAAGAAGAAGAGAGGGAGAGAGCATGGTTAATAAAATGATCAAAAAGGGAACCAGAGTGATATGATGGATTTGATTTTACAAGCCTACAAGTTCAAGATCCAATAGATGAATGGGGAACTTTGAAAGCCACCGAACACGACAAATACGAAAATATTGCAGGCTCAGTTTGACTGAGCCTGTTCATGCAAGACAAAATAGGATCAGACAACGTCCTCGCCGACTTCCGAGTAAGTTGAGAAGGAAAAAACAAAACGACATAAGAAAGCAGCAGATCTACTCCGGATACAATCCGTATCAGCGAGAAACAACAATTCGTGGACATTCGATTGAAAGAGTATTTTCTCGGACAGGCAGTCAAGAAATTTTGTTTATCTTCCATGTGTACAGGTTTTTTCTTTATAAACATTTAGCGACTGTTTAAAAATACCGCGTTTTAAATGATTTACTGATTTTTATCAACTTCAGAACCTTTGTTTTACCTGTTAAAAGAATAAGTTACAAGAGAGGTTTGTAAAACATATGCCTCCTAACGCCAAATGGATATTTTATTGAAGGTCACTGCGACCTTTATCTTTGACCTACTGATCATAAAATAAATGGGAATCATTGACTTTTGAAGACTAACCTACCAAATCCGAGAACTTTATGTGAAATCCTTGTCTAGTTATTGATCAGACAATGTTGGTTACTGACGGGCCGACCGACCGACCGACATGTGTAAAGCAATACTTCGAAGGGGGCATAATTATTGTTAAATGTTACCTTTACTTACTATGTTTTCTCAGCTGTTCGTGCTTTCTGTATTTATATGCGGTTTGCGCTTTGTCTATAAGCATCTTGATTGATTATAAAATTGTGATGATGGTCAACGTAGGATTATTAAAAACAAAGGTCGGTTAGAAAAAACCGACTCTGAATTGTCATCCTTTCAGCTCCGCAGCAAGTCCACCAATAAGTTGAGCAATCCTAATCATTGGAGTAAATGTATCATGGATTAGAAAACAAGTTAACGGAACAAGTCCACAAGTGGATTGTTTCAACAAAAGAGCAAGTCTAACAGTGAGTATAGATATTACTTGCATCACATCTTATCAAAGCCGTTTTTCTCTTAAATTTATCAGAACAACTTGCACCATGTTCATGCTTTACCAGTGTAATACATAGGATTTCATAGTTGAATTCGCCGTGGCCGGAAGTTATTCAATTCACATATGTGTCTATAATTATACTAAATGTTGTGTTATCCATGAAAATTATTGAACACTGCTTGATGTGAATCGATAGTTCAGCAATTTTCCTAAAGCTAACTTTATTTAATTATAGCCATTATCCAAAATATTAATGTTTATTCATGTAAACATGTGCGTATTTGTTGTTGACGGCAGCCAGCTTGATTGAGACTTGCACCGTTGCCACGAGACAAAGGAAGCTAGGTTATGTTGTCTACATAGGTTTTATCACTTACAGTGGCAGTTTCATTATGTTTAAGTCACGGAGAAATGCGAACTACACAGTCTGCTAGTTCGAGGCAAATGTAAACCTCATTTGTTTTTTGTTTTTTTTTCAGTTTCGAGGACTCTCACGCTTTAAAAACAACACTTGGTCCTCACACTGTTTCGTTACTCATTTTAAAAAGTGTGCGCTTCCAGGGCTTTTTCAGCTAGTCTCATGGGGCCGATAATAGGCCCCATTCCCAATGCCAAATAGGGACCATTTTACCAAATTAAAAAAATCCCAATTTCAAGAAAAAATTCCCATTTTAACAGAAATAACTTTTGCCTATAAATAGAAAAAAAACAAGAGAATCCATATAATCAATGGACTTTTCAAATTACAAAATAAGTTGATTTACTTTTGATCAGTGATCTGTGAAACCTACATTCCTTGAATCTATGTATGCAACCTGTGTAAAACCAGTGAATACCGTGTAAAAAAATTCCCAATTTGTGGAGGGGCCTTTTTCCCAAAAAACCCTGAAAAAGCCCTGGCTTCTAATGAATTAAATTCATTATTCACTCAATGTTCATAAAAAGTTTTCTTATAGAATTTTGGCAAACGCAAACAGTAGCATTTTATGAAAATTCGTAAATTTGTTTAAACTGCATAACGACAAATTCTTTCTCATGCTTCCTAGTAAGGATCTAGTTGAGCTGCGGATCGAGCCGTGTGAAGTGTGAATGTTCCGAAATGCCCTTTCAAGAAACCCTTTAATTTAATTGTGTAAAAAATAGTGTTTTCTTACAGTCGTGTCCGGTAATCTTGCGCTACCGGTCATCTTGCGCAGTGGTCTACTGACATCCCCGGAAGTGTTTTACGGACACGTTGTGAAAATATCTCAACAAACGATTATTTTTGGACCTAAATTAGAACATCTAAAAGGTAAACATGTTGAAAATTAATACCTGTCCAAGATATTTACATCATCGTAATAAATTATTCATGACAACGCCCACTGACTTATTTTCCGATATTTCAAGCAAATAATTCTTATACCATCATCTAGTCCAGAAATGTACATGTCCCGTGATAGACATAAACATTAAAACTCATTTTGAAAAAAACAAAACATTTTAAACGTACAATTCCATGTTATTTGCAAACGTTAGTGAATTCAGACAACATTTCCGTATGTTCCCGCCATTCTGTCAACAAAGTTCAAGGGCATAATCCGCGCATGGTTTTTTTCTGCAGAAAAATAAATAGAAAACTTAATATGAAACAACAGGAAATTTAATTTATGGTTCGTCAGAGACACTTAATCTTTTAAAATATTTCACTGCTGTGACGTCATTTCTCTCAGGTGCGCAAGATGACCGGACATGTAGGCCCTAAATGCTTGGGTAAAACATGGTGGTAAGGGTAAACATTAATAAATTCCCAATAGTTAAGGAGTCATGACCAAAACATTTTTGTCATTACATGCATGAAAGGTTTTTGAAAACAGACAAACAGTAATGTCACCTTTGTCCATTATTGATCGGTAAAAATATAGCCGATAATGCTTAGGTGCGCCAGAAGACCGGACAGCATCTTATTTTATTTATTCGAGCGTTTCTATTCCTCGTTGGGAGTCTCAAAATTACTTCTATGACGTAATGAATGTGATTATGTGACGTCATGAATGTAAATATGTGACGTAATTACCAGCGAGAGCGGATGTCAAAAAAATGACTATAGTGTTGTTTCTATCAATAGAATGATTGATAAAATGTGATTGGTCGAGACATATTTTAAAACTATTTGTTCGACTCTTACTGGACATTATAAATATCGTTATTTTGTTGTACATCTTCTGGGGCGACGGGACCTCATTTCCTGGAAGTAGAGCGGGGCCGGCAATTGCCGGACGCTTAAGCATTAAATGTGCGTGGATCGTCGTATATTACACATACGGTTGAAAATATACCTTAGCCGATACTTCATGGCATTTTTCATCATACTTAAACATGTACACGCGGTCTCTTTCTACGATTTAGGCTATAAAATGCGTTTTATTAGCTTTATCGACCGAGGGTATTACCGCCATTGTGCGGATGTAAGCGGACACGTCGTCGGATTTTACCGGACACCTTTATCTTTTTAAAAAAATCGAATAATGCTAAAACAAAAGCACACAATAAAATGTTCGTGGAAAAAACGACTTTAATGCTATCAAACTTCGATAACTAATACTATTTTAAAACACTCATACCTGAGACATAGATTACATTTATTATTTCAAGATTCGTTAACTTGAAATTGCAGCAGAAATTTAACTTGAACAAACGATTGTAGCAGAAATTTAACTTGAACAAACGAATGTCTCTAAACTGTAATCATGCAATATCGTTTTTAACAAATATCAACCTTTTCCAACTTTAAATTGTCTATCGCAAACATAAATCCTCGACATTTATCGCCAAGCGTCTTCAAAGCGGAGATATTCAAATTGTCGTATCTGCCTGTACATTGCATACACAGATACTACATTTTTAATATCTCTACCGACAAAAATCCAAACATTTCGCTCCTGGTTAAGATGCAAATTATCTCAACGTTTACGCACATCTGATATGTTTTTAAAATAGAGAATTTTATAATAAGTTTAGGCTTCAACTATTGATATTTTAACGACGGCAACAACAACAACAACAGACGAAAAGAATCGACACGGAAATAAATTAGCGATATAAAATAAAACTGCATATTTTTTTGATCAATTTGTAACAAATCGATCTAATAAATATGCCGTTTTATTGATCACTAATTTATTTTATTTTGAGTTCATTTGGCTAACAATATTTGCATTCAAATGGCAGCATGCCGTCAAGATCATCCTGCGTGCATGTAATATGGAATGCTCGTACACACTTTTCGCATCGTATGAAATCGTTCTCGTATGGCTGAGAACACTCGTAGCACTTCCCTGCTTCTGTTTCAACAGAATCATCTTCCGAATCGTCAGAAACGTTGCCTCGTATGGTCTTTAGCATCTGTAGAACTCTTTTTCGGCTCTTCATACTTTCCTTTTTCCTTTTTTTCACGTTTCTTTCGTTCTGTCTTTTGGCCATTTCTTCTTGTCGCACTCGCTTCTTTCGCTCTCGCTCGTCTTTCCTGGCTTGTTTCTCTTGCTCATCTTTCTCCTTTTGTCTTTGTTTCGAAATTAGATGTTCTCTAAAAGCAGAACCGGTTATAGCCTTTGGTAGTTGGATGCATTTCTTTGCTTTGGTAGAAGATTGGCGAACAACAGATGCTGTTGGTAGTTGCAGATATTTTGAAAATGGCGATATGGGAACATGTCCTGACGCTTGGGCCACAGATACTGGTTTTGTGTGTACAGTTGAAGTGTGCGCTCCCTCCATTTCATCATTCATCGGCGATGTTGCTTGACCAGGTGTAGTTGCAGGCGGCAAAGTCAAAGCACTTGGTGTTGTAGCAGGGCTAGGATATGTCACAGGAGTGGGCGAGATCACAGAGCTAGGCGAGGCCACAGGGTATGGCGGTATAGCAGGGTTTATAGAAGCTGCGAGGTTAAGTGATGTTGCAGGTTTAGGTGATGTAGCGTGGTTTGACGAGATCGCAGGGCTAGGCAGGGACGCAGGGTGATGTGATGTTACAGGGTTGGGCGAGGTTGTAGGGTTAGGCGATGTCGCATGGCTTGGTGAGGTAGCAGGGTTAGGAGGTTGATGAAAAACCTTGCTAGGCTCAAGCTTGATAGATTGCGTCACGACGTCAGGGTTGAGTGGATACAAGCCTGCATCACGAAATCCCTTGACTGCGACATCAGTCGTTGTGCTTTTCTCCCAAGCCCTTTTGAATATGGGAGCAAAGTTGCGTTTCGTTACCATCTGTCCGATGTTGTCTACCTGCCATTGTCTAACACTTTGTTTGTATGATTCCTTGAGTACGCTGAACAACCTCAGATCTAGCGGCTGCATAACATGCGAAGCATGCTCTAACAGACAATAGAGCACGATGCCATTTGCCATGCAGATATCCGACGCCTGTAGAGTGATGTGGGTGCTGTGTCCGTCAACAAGAAGCAGCAGAGGGCGTTTCACTTGTCGTTCATCAACGGCGGGTATAAATACGGAGGTAAGCCAGTCACAAAATAACTGAGAGTCCATCCAGCCATTGTCTGTGCGTCCGAGAACGGCGGTTTCAAATCCATCCAGGGGGTTGTAGCCGAATCGTTTACCTGGATAAACTATCATTGGGGGTACAAAATGGCCTGACGCACTCATGCAAGCCATAACAGTAAGTTGGGTTTTGTCACTGTTAGTAAAGTTGTATACAACAGGCGCACCTTTGTACCCTATTACCTGACTTCCTTTTGGACAAAGGGAGAAGCCGCTTTCGTCGGCATTATAAATGCGAGAAGGGTCTTTTAAGATAGACGTGTCTTTCACCTCTGTGTCAATAAAACGCTGCAGATCGTCATACCATTTCTGCACTTTTGCTGGCGAGATCAGGGCTCGTTCCTTTCCCAGCTGAAGCGTAGTTCTAACCGACAACTCTGGGTGACGCTGGAAAAAAGACTTTAACCAGTCTTTTCCAGGAGTGTTATTTTTAAACGGATTTTTGCGCCCATCTTCATCA
This sequence comes from Corbicula japonica, assembly GCA_038501625.1. Taxonomy (NCBI): domain Eukaryota; kingdom Metazoa; phylum Mollusca; class Bivalvia; order Venerida; family Cyrenidae; genus Corbicula; species Corbicula japonica. Next base: position 1,847,972 of record JAZAYU010000074.1, on the reverse strand, counting down.
AGAATTTTCTTAACCGTACACACCAGTTCTTTGCGCGTGCGCCCATACCCGATCTGAGACATGGTTACTGCCCAAGCTGCTAGACGAGCTTCCTCCGTCTCTGTCAAAACAGATTTTGCCCCACACTTCGACCGGCCGTCATATTTGTTGGTAACTCGGTCATGGATTGTCGATCTCGGAATTCCGTAAACACTCGCGGCTTTTCTTACGCTGATAGATCCCGCACGTACAAGATCTGCAACGTGTGTCACGAGTTCGGGCTCGTATTTCTTCCTTCTGGGAAGCCTCTCCATTTCTGAATCTGCAGCAAACAAATGGTTATTTACAATAAAGTTGATATGCAAAATTTGTATTTAATAAAAATCTTCGCATGAAATAAACTTGCAAGAAGAAAACACGGTATGTATGGTTAATATATATACATTTATAGATATAAATTGTCAATAATTTTAAATGTGTCGTACCTCTGTAAATATCTTAAAGACAATAACGGCATTTAAAGGTGATATCGTTAACATACATTAATAAAGCAGTTAAATTGTGTGGCGATTTTCATTAAAATGCATAGATCTACATGCTTTAATTTGATAAAAACCGACACATACGCATGAAGAGAAGTAAGTGCAACAACTGCGGGTATGGCCGGACATTTGTCCGTAGATACACTCATATCACTTTAGTAGGTGAGGCGATTACCGGACATGCCGAAATACGTTCACACACATGCTTATGTCATTGCAACTGTTATAACTTCTATTTATGCATGTGATTGTCGCAACTTTAGTCCAGAAATATGTAGGAATCCTTGTGAGGTATTGAGTAGGTTGCTTACGAAAATAGTCCGTTAGCTTAACGAAAATCATAAAAAATTACCTTCAGAGTGGCGTGTGATAATTCTTCTGAAATTCGTCGATATCGAAATGGCCGATTCTCGGAAAACATTAATTACGTCATAATGCGTTTATAATGACGTCATAAGTATACGATAGTGCATCGGATCGTGTATATGTCGAACCTGTCGGTAAAACCCTCCGTCCGGCGAAACACACAGGGGCTCTATCACTTTCTTCAATACGTGATGCCGTTTATCCAAAAAAATCGACAACAGAACTTTCTTAATGTTTCTAACAACAACACTCATGGTGTGTGGCACACCTACACAATATCAACATATCTATTAACAATAATAATACGTTCATAAATAATAATTATCCTGGGGTCACCAGTTCTCGTTAACCTAAGCATTCAACAGCGTCGGATAATAAAAATAATGACACAATCACTTACCTTTTTTAAAGAAATCTTCTATTATTGATTGCTTTTCAACTTCAACGGAAAATCTCCTTTTGGTTCTTTTTAAAACAACAGCAGTGACTATTTGTTTACATTCAGTGATGTAAATTGCTTCAAAAGTGACGTCACCTGTTCTCGAGCTAGTTTTAGTTATGCAAAATGCTCTACCATACTTTTTACTGAATGAGTGTATCATGACTGCAACACAGACAAGGGTCAACAAAGGTTGTCTTAGCAATTTTTATTTTTTATTATTTAACAATTTCTTCTAAATGTTCACATTGCACATCATAAAAGCAATAAAAAGTCTATTGCATTTATTTCATATACCAGTGCCACATTGCTTATTTATGTTTCTACTGACAACATTTACATTTAAACTGTGTTTTTCCTAACAACCCTTACTGGAGTGCAATATTTAAGATGTACCCAGTGATTACATGAATCACACTGAGCCCACTGTGTTATATGAAGGGTACCATCTCTCAACTCCCTGGACACATAAAATGACTTGCATACACAGCAAGTTTCAGAATCTTCAAATGGTGCATCACCTTCAGACTCTGTTCCATCTGAAGACTCTGAAACTAAGTTAACATGGGATGGTCCAGGCAGAGGTTTAAAGCTAATCTTTGAGGATGCTGACTTCACCTTTACAATCTTAGATTTAGGCGATTTATCACTCTTCTTGCTTTTAGCACTCAGTTTGCACCCAGATTCTTCCACATAGGTTTTAAGTTTCTCAACAGTTACACCCTCTAGTGCCTTTCCTTCTACAACAGAGTTTACAGACCTTCTCTTTTTGACAAGCTTTTCAACTACAACACCCTTGCGTTTGCCACAGAAATCATCACCATTTAATTCATTTGGTTTAGTATCAATGGGGTTAGGGTTCTCGTGTGACACTTGATATAGAACAGAAGGTGCAATTTTTTACCAAGAGACTCGCACATGCTCTTGCCATCAACAAATGGGTAAATTCCTGCCCTTCGAAATGCAGATTGAAGGTTCGAGGGACTCATGGCAGCATTATATGCTCTGCATGCAAGTGCACATAGATCGTATTTTGTCACTACTCTATGGTTAAGGCGGGCAAAGGTTGTACATTCTTGATTATATTTTACCTGCAACGGACCGAAACAACCAACATCCATGGGTTGAAGCAGATGGGAGGTATGAGGAGGTAATGCAAAAAGAATAATATTATTCTCTTGAGCCCATTCCACTAGGTCTAATGATATGTGGCTTTTGTGACCATCATAGAGAACTAACAGGGTCTCTGACTGGTCTCTACCTTGTACATACTTGACAAAGTGGTTTTGCAAATACATCTTAAAAACCTCGGCATTAGACCAACCAGATTTTGTCATTACCCCATCAGCACCTGGAGTCCTCCCTTCCATCAAGCCATCAACCATTCTTTCACCTGGAAAAATAAAAAAAGGTGGAATATGTTGACCAAGTGCATTACCGGCACCAATTATAGTGACAGTTTTAGACCTTTCAGCCATTATGGCCTGAGGCTTACAATCTTTGCCACAAACTACCTGTGGTGGCCTATATTCGGTGTTAATACCCTTTTCATCTATGTTATAAATGTTTTGTGGTCTTCCAAGATCATATTTGGTGAGTATTCTGCCTAGTTCATGAAAGTAATTGTTAATGCTTGTCTCATTTGCACACCTGGCTCTCTGCTCGGATAACCCTGATGGACGGGTGACATTTAACTCTGGCCACCGTTTCATAAAACCATAGAACCACTTGAGGCTGAATGAATTGTCTGCAGTGCGTTTACCAAGCGACACTGCATTATCAGAAGCAAGTAGGACAGTCTCAGCTCTGGTGTATCCATAGCCAACGCTTGCTAACTCTTTAAGATGAGCACACAGTTTGGCCTCCTCCTCCAAACTCAGAACAGGATCTGGGCCCGACTTGGTCTTGTCAACCGATATCCTTTTGTCGACCCTATCTCTTAAAGTTGAAGTAGGTACTCCATGCATTTTTGCGGCCATGTGTACAGAAACACCCCGCTCCTTAACCATTTTGTATGCATTCGTCATGGAAGTTGGGGAATAGAGCCTAAGTACTGATCTGTCTTTACCAGTATTCAGCTGAAAACCATCAAAACATAAATAAGAGCACCTGTCTAATTAAGATGTTGTACCTTAATAAACGGCTTTTATCACATTCAGTAGTTAATGGTATAGTAAAGGTTTTAGAGGTCAGAAAGCGGGTCAAATTGTAGAGCATTACAGTAAAAAAACTTGAGCAGGAAAGATCGATTTTCTGTAAAATATGGCAAGTTAAATGTATGCTTAAACTGGAATTAGTGAAAAGGGACAAAATTATATATGTGTAAGTGTTTTGCTTGTAATCTTACCTTTATACGAAGCATTGTTTTGCACTTTTGAAAGAAATTCTTGTAAGCGTCTGCAACCGAACCGGAAGTGAAATTTTCGAAGGTTTGAACGCACAATAAACAATATTTCACGTGAATTTAAATGATTATCGAGAACTGGTAACGCACGAGAACAGGACACTAGAGGATATAATAAAATTTAAAATACTCGTTCACTACGTTCACTATAGCGTTTCATACCCTGGTCAACGCGCCCAGAAATGGGGCGCACGGCCAAATCCAACAAACGGGTAAGAAGTATGGGACATCTTCTCCACTAGGAGGCTACCACAAAAACGTCAATTCTGTAGTTTATGACGTAAAGAAGCTCTCTCTCTCTCCTCTGCACCAGCCAATTCAATGCATGAATCAGGAGTGTCCCCACTGGGTAAAAATATATTTATTTTTAATGAAATACTACTAAAAAAATTCTCTCCAAATTAAAAAAAATTGCTTATTGCTTACAGGGGATCTAAATGTTATCAAAGACTTTAAAATCCGCAATTTAATTTCAAAAGGTCCAAAATACAGAATTCCATCGGACATCGACTTTAATACCTGTCGTGCGGAAATTGCAGAGTCTTTAAACTCTTTTTGCAATAAATGGTGTAAAAGAGAACATGCTGAGCCTAATGCTCTTTCAAACTGGAAAAAACAAATATTCAAAATAATTGACACTCGTATATCCTTCTATAAAAGAAACAAAGCTTTACTACCACCTCGACCTCGTTTTAACTTTCGTCATTTGAAAAAAGGTATTCAAGATTTTCACAACAAATTTGTTTTAACACCTGCTGATAAGGCTTCAAATAATGTTATTATAGTGTGACGTATACACTATATAAATGTTCAAACTGAAGAGCTTAATAGCACTAATACTTATACACTGACTTCTTAATCTGAGAGTGATATTGTTACTGCACACACTCTACAAATTACAAAATCTAGAATCAGTGTTGAGCCTAAACAAGACAAAGTACCTACTATGTATTGGTTGCCTAAAATGCACAAAACACCGTACAAAGCAAGATTTATCGCTAACTCTAGTTCTTGTACTACAACAAAGTTATCCGTGCTCTTAACATCTTGTCTTACAGCTATAAAAGAACATGTAATTAGGTATTGCGAAAAAGTTTTTGAAACTACTGGCAAAAATTTATTTTGGTCTATAAAAAAATTCAAATGACGTTTTGAAGAAACTTAAATCAAATAATTTTCAGGCGTTCTGTTTGTCTACATATGATTTTTCTACCTTGTATACTTCTCTCCCTCATAATTTAATAAGAGACAAGCTAACCAGTCTCATTGAAAAAACTTTTGCTAGAGAAAATAAAACATTTATTGCTTGTAATGAACATAGGGCATTCTTTACAGATGGTTCTTATGATAATTATACTTCATGGACCTGTCAAGACCTTATCCAGGCGCTCACATTTTTATTGGATAATATTTATTTGAGATTTGGTACCTCTATTTATAAACAAGTAATAGGCATTCCAATGGGTACTAATTGTGCACCCCTTGTTGCTGATCTGTTTTTATACTGTTATGAAAGAGATTTCATGTTATCTCTTTCTACCGAACATCAAGATGATATTATTACAGCTTTTAACAACACCTCGAGGTACCTTGATGATTTATTAAATATAGATAATAACCATTTTCCATCACTGGTTAATAAGATTTATCCTAAAGAACTACAGCTTAACAAAGCGAACACTTCAGAAAAGCAAGCAAACTTCCTTGATTTAATCTATCCATCGAAAATGGTTACGTCACTACTAAAATTTATGATAAAAAAGATGATTTTAATTTTAATATAGTAAATTTTCCGTCTAGACGGCGATGTTCCTCGTGCAACTTCTTACGGGGTTTATATCTCACAGCTTGTTCGCTTTTCAAGAGCTTGCAACGATGTGAATGATTTCAATGAACGTAATCTTTGCATTACAGAAAAACTTTTTAAACAAGGTTATCGGTATCACAAATTAAGGAAAACCTTTTGCAAGTTTTATCGCCGATATCCAGATCTAATTCATAAATACAGCTGCAGTTTAAAAACACTATTGCAACAAGGAATTTCACAGCCAGTTTTTTATGGAAATTTAATTTATTAACTTAAGAAGATAAAAGGCGATGTTAATTTCTCCCGGTTATTCGTAAAAACCATCTGTAAATTTAAAAAGAAAGGTTACCAACATGATATTTTACAGCGCTCTGCAGGCCTGGTGATTAACCCATCTACAGTTGATCATTATGCTTACCTCTTTGGTTGCACGACGGTGGCAGGGGTGTAAGAGTTTATGAAAGATTATGGGGCAATCTTTTCTTAAAAGAACCTAAAAGCTCGATTTGTTTCTTTTATCCCTGTCATCGTGTTCTTGCTGATTTTACTCCAGGTGCTCTGGTCTCGGAAAGATCATTGAGTACCCGCCCTTTGGCTTTGCAATGCTATTAAATTCTTATGTTTATATGTTTGTATGCTTTTGCATGCAACATTGTTGAGCTGATGGGTGGGTTGGAGTTATTTCACCAAGACAATTTGTACTTGTTTTGTGATACGAGAACCTGTTGGGGCAAGTGTGAGGTTGGTGCACCCTAGAACCTGGTTTAAACCCCCAGTGGCAATTTGTTTTGCCACTGACCGTTCCAAGGCGGTATCCCCAAAGGTTCTCTTGTTTATTAATTGTTTGTGGCGTCCTATTTGAATTGACATACATATATAAAACATGCGCTCTCTCTATCTTCCTCTCTTCTTTTTCGCTGCGTGGGGAGGCTGTGTTTTTTGAGTGTGGCGATTCCTGATATGCATATGTTGCTTTTTTATTATAAATTGTATTTAGAGCAGGGGAAACAGTTATCGACAGTTTAATATCTAAAACGTCACACTTTAATTCTCTCCCAACAACAATAACAAGGTATTTCCCTATAATGTATGTGTTTTGATTGATCGCCGGGTGATGTATTTTCCGGTGACTGTGTTATCTTCACATCGTGATTATTGAAAATATATTATACGCAAAGGGATACAATTATCGACAGGGAGCTACAGTTATCGACAGGTAAATTAATAACGTATATATTGTTACAGCTTGGAAATATTTGTATTCATCTGGTATTAAAATGAAAGTATTTTTAATAATAAAGATTATATCTATGTTGTTCAAGATAATCTTACCTGTAAAAGGGACCTTCACTCGACAGGAACGCTAATAAAGGTAAAAGCAATATCTTGTAATAATTTTATTTGTAGTATGATTTTCATAATTATTTTTATTCAGTCATATAATGTTGTCACTTAACTTCAAACAGTTTAAGAATGTACATTATCGTTTCTACAATTCCTCACAGAACTCGCATACAAAGCTTTCTCTCTTTAATTCTTCTGATGTTTTGCCAACAAAATCATCTCTCCCAGTGCAGTCAATGTGCCACCACAGAGGACAACTCTCGCACCCTATCCACTCATCATCGATACCCTCAGATGAAAGACAACCCGGACATGTCACATCCGTATCTTCAACACTTGAGTCCATGAAAGGTATATTTTCATCAGACTCATCAGAATCATTTGATCTCCTCTGTTTTCTTTTCTCTAACAACTTTCTTTTCTTTGTTATCTCTCTCTCCTCTTTCTTTCTTTCTCTTCCTCTCGCTCACGCTTTTTTCTAGCTCTCTCTTCCTTTCTCTCCTGTTTCTCCTGTTCTTCCCTAAGTTTCTTTTTCTCGGAGCATTTTCAATGCCTCTGACCCAGACAAAGCTTTTGGCAAACGCTGTCTTATTGTGTTTGTATTCTTGATTTTTTAGGTTGTGGAACCCGAAGATGGTTGAATGCTGGAGAGACAAATGTATTGTCAGATTTCGGTCTAAGTACAGACATGACAGATGAAGGAGCAGATGATGTGCTGGCTAAAACTGGTTGAACTACAGACATACTGTTGGTTGATACAGCAGTCAAAGGTTGTTGTTCAGAGGCAAATGGACCAGTAGACGTGGGAGTAAAGGTGTAAGCGCCAGAACCAACCGTCATAGGAGCATTGCTTACGCTAGTTTCTTGAGACGTTATGCAAGAAGAGACATGCAATGGAGTTGGAGCACAGGCCACAGAAGGAATCTGAGGAATAACACCATGAGAGGAAGCAAAGCTTGAGCTAGTTTCTTGAGACGTTTTGTTGGAAGAAATATGCAATGGAGGTGGTAGGCAGGCCTCAGATGGAATCTGAGGAACAATACCATGTACAGGGGAGGAAGCTATGCTTAAGCTGGTTTTTCGAGGCGTATAACAAGAAACTGGCAGGGATGGTGGTAAGCAGGCCACGGACGGTGTCTGGGACAGACCCTCTTGTCCTGATGTTGCTGGTGGGGAAACAGTTGTAGATGGTAGGGAGCAATTGTTGGTCATTTTAGATGGCCCAAGCTTTGACTGATCAATGCCGTCTGGTGTTAATGGAAACAGACCTGACCTTTTAAAGGCACTGACACTGTTTGTCAGGTTAGCCACACTGGTCCATGTAGACTTAAAAACCTCAGGAAAATGGGCTTTGGTGAATGGTTCACCAAGGTGCTCCATCTGCCATTTTTTTACCATTTCTTTCCATTTCGATTTCATTGGACTGAACAACCCAATGTCACATGCCTGCAGCACATGGGTGGAATTCGGTAATAGGCAATAGAGAATGATGCTTTTCTCAGAACAAACGTTTGCTGCAGGCAGTGACATATGGGTGCTGTGTCCATCAACAAACAGAATCACTGGGCGATTTATTTTCTTTTCGATTAAATAGCTATCGAAATGCTCTAAGAAGGAAAGAAATGATTCCGAATCCATCCATCCATTTTTGGTCATGCCAAAGATGGCTTCCTCAAAACCAGACTGAACTGTATCTCTGAATCTCTGACCTGGATAAATAATAAGTGGAGACATATAATCACCAAAGGCATTAAAACATGCTTAGACAGTTATCTGGGTTTTATCACCCGGTAAAACTTGATAAACATGTCTGGAACCAGTTAGAGCAAGGACTTTGGTTGATTTAACACAGATCGGAAAGCCAGATTCATCGGCATTGAAGACTCTCCTTGGGTCACTGCTCATGTCCTGGAAGTCGGGAATCTCTTCTCGAAGGAAACGAAACAGTCCCTCATACCAACCTGCAAAACAGTAATGAGGATACAATGAGTCATTTATGTTTACATAATTAGTAATATGGGATAAAAAGCTACATTGTGACAGTATCTAAAGCAAAGAAAACACTTAAGTAGTGGTTGTAAATTAGGTTCAAGTCCTTACATTATCAACTAATTCATCCATTGAAGAAAAGTTTCAGACATACAAATACAAATACAGTGGTGCAAAGGAAAAATAACTAGGGACCACGCAACAGACCCTGTATCATAGACATGCTTATTGCAGCTCGCTGGTGCCCTAGTGCAGCAGGCGTTCTCTCTACCAGTTCTGGGTTTCGCATGCGGAATGCGTTGTACCAGCCTTTCCCTGGAAGATTGTCTCTAAAAACAGTCTTCCTTCCATCAATGTCAAGAATGCGTTTAGTTTCGTAGAGCAATTCTTTTCTCGTTAACGGATATCCTAAAATAAAAAAAAATCATTATACAGTCCAAGATACCATATGTGAAATTACATGCCAAAAAGGTCACATATGACGGGCAGGTTTATTTTAATTATGTTCCACAAGAAATGTGTTCAAAGCTATTATATTGCTGTATGTATATGCACATATTTGTCTTTTCTTAGCTGGTATTATAATGTATAAATTTTATAAATTTTGTTTTGATGAAGACATTATATATATAATAAATATTTACATTTTTTATATTACAGTTAAAATGGTCTAAAAATTAAAAAAATGTTTTTCTCACATTATGTGTTTATTTATGCACAAATATCGTTATAATACCCTGTCGTTATAAGCATAATTATGACTAGTGAACACTATTCCATGCTTGTATACCAATTTGAGCCATTAAGTCTGCGTATCTGACTAATGTCTTCTCTTCCGCCGAGTCAAGACGGAAGAGGGTCCAGGTCGCGTGGTATGAAACCTGCAGATATACATTATACGGTTAAATAAATGTACTGCAAATCCGAGAAATACATTGCAAAAATCACAAGTAACAATATTTATGACACCGGTGACCTTACCTTGTGACGTAAGCGCTTCTATTTTCGGATAAAAATAACGCAGTGATCCAAACAAAATGCGCTCGTCTGGAAAATACGGCGAATGGCTTTCTGTTTTTACCTCGACAGAACGCTAAGGTATATGTTATTTAAAATATGACGTCATTAATAACTGATGACGTCATTTATACATTTTATTATATCAAATATAATAAACTGTCGATAACTGTAGCCTGTCGATAATACACGCACCTGCTCTACATTTAGAGACTACAGTACAGTAAATGCTCAAAAACTGAAGAAGTAAAAACAATTCCAAACACGATTAAAATTTCAAGAAGATGTATTAACCGACGATTCGGCTTCCGCCTGCATCACGGAAAATCATGGGCGAAACGTCTTGATGAAGTTCTTGTTTAAAATGGTAATAAACTTATAATTTTAATACATACCAAGAAATATTCATCAGGGAATAATAATTGAAATCATCATGGCGTGGCGTCGTCTAAACGGCGCGTTAACGTGGCGCCACCTTAAACAAAATAGCGGAAAAAGGTGTATTAATTGATGTAAATTTATATATTATGCATTACTATACCGTGGTGGTAACATCATATTTCATGTGGGACCAAGTTTCGCGCCTGGTAAATGCATAAAAGTACATTACATAAAAATTGCACCATTTAATAACATGTTAAGCTAGAAATATAAGTGGCGCAAAATTGCGCGAAAACCTGTCCTGTGAAACAAAGATATCACAGCAATATATTAATTCCGAGTTGTTCACCATACAATAAACATGAAGACGCACACATGCAACACGAATACAGGTTACAGACAGACATAAAATAAAAAAAACAGGTTTTCAGCAGTTATTGTGTAGCATTCGATACAAGGTAGTTCCGATCTTCTCCAGTTCGAAAAAAAAATCCAATAAAACTCGGCTAGCAGGCCATGACGGCATCACTTTTACTTTATACATGTCAAAAATTGATCATACGCATCGATCATATCAGAGCGAATGAGCTTTAAATAATCATTTAGATATTTCGATATAACATGAATGGTTTGAGTACATATTGTGATTATTTGAACGTCTATGATAAGTCGGTGAAATAGAAGTTATTGTGTGGTTTTATGTTCGCGTCCGCCAGATTGACGGCTAGAAACAAAGTAGCGGATGTGCCAATTTCGAACAAAAGGTAATAAGAATGTATTAAACAGTATATTCCATCCTTTTACTTACCTTTCGGCTTAATGGCCTTTTATCAAATTCCACTTCATCATCCACTTGTTTTTCCCACTTGTTTTTCGTTACCTTTTCATCTAGTTCCACACTCAACAGGTTTAGCCTCAGACCATCCTGGAAATAAAAATGTAGAAAATAACACCGTATTTCACAGAATATTTAATGAAGTTCCAACACTGGAAATTACAAACCGTTTTCGCCGCAAGATGGCGGCCGTACCAGATTTCAAATTCAACTATTTAACATCGAATCGGCCGCAGATATCAAACAAAATAAAACAAAAGGTAAAACAAAAATATTAAATAGAATAATGGCAAGACGTCGTCCGGGAGAGTCACGTGCGTGACCCGGCAACGTCACTAGACGGCTTCACAGACGATATACAAAGGCAGAAACTATATATTTTCCGAAGGGCAGGATCGTCAGAGATCAAGTCCCATCTGACCTCTACTAAATCCTAATTATTTATATAAATTCACAGCCGCGTACTCCCCCATGTTTTCCCCACTCCACTCGTCCAGCGAATGGAGCAAGTTACCGTTAAGAATGACTCGAATTGCCCGATGTGTGTACGATGGCTGGTCGCCAATAATGCAGAGAGATACCCCATGTCTACCTGCTTTGAATAATTAATGATTCTAAAAGCACTTACTGACTGAATTCCCGTTATTTCGTAAAATTGTACTCAAGAACATATGTTTAAGGTTTCAAGTCGACATCTTGAAAACTGTTGACGAAGTAAGTGCCACAGACCAACCAACCAACCAACCAACCGGATGATGACTCCTATATACCCCCCACACAAACTAAAGTTTGCGGGGGTATAATGATCAATACTTTTGGGTATGGAGACATGCATCAATAATAAACCCATGATAAAATCAAAAACAACTTATTATAATCAATAATATTTAACAAAGTTTAAAACTAATCAATTTATTTTAACCTATACATGTATATGAATGGGGAAAGACTATTTATTTATGTCATTGATTAATTTGTTCAGTTACTTCAAACATTTAATTAAAAAAATTATTCGTAGGTAAAATTCCTTAAATATGAGGCATTACATTATGTGAAATACTGAGTGCAAAGTATCCAATGTCCTTCATTTTGTGGTCTTTCACTACTTGAACATTAAACGCGTGATATCCCTTCCTACATATGTAAACCTCGTGATCTTTCTCGGTCAAGATATGAATAAACTTTCCATCAAGGGCACCTACGACATTTGAAATTCTCATGCCTTGAAGAATCCGACTTTACCTTGTTCAGTCTTGGTTTTGTGGAGAAACGTTGATAAATAAATCAGACAAACATTGGACCGAAACATGGCAAGCCAAATAAAATATACGTGTAACCCTAATTTATTGTCGGTGTTCTGTTTACAAGTAATTTATACAAACTTGATATTGTCTTTTTGAAGTTATTGACTTGAGTCAGTTGATATTTGACATTGGTTAATAAGGAAATATACATAATCGTCTACGCATATCAAGCAAGCTTAACTTTAAAGCTAAACATAAATGCATATCTAACAAGCTAATATTTATATTGGTATTTTATGTTTACAAAGTAATCGTTGATCTTCAACGTTAAATTTTCATGTCAAAATCAACGTACAAAATGTGACAACTCCATTTAATGTGACCTTGACCTAAAGAATTGGAATGAAGTTTAATGGAGAAATATTGAGAAATAACGAAGTAATAGCCAACATTAACTTTTCATGTGAAAAAGGTGGCATACCTCCATCAAAACTGTGTTTTTAACCTAAATAATTTGGCATTATCATGAGCTTGTTGTCATAAACAATATAATATGAAAGTTGGATTAAGAAATACTGAGAAATGACAACGTTATAGCCAATATTAAGTTTCATGTCAAAATCCAAGTACAAAAAAGAGGCGTAACTCAATCAGATGTTACCTAGGCATAATGATTTAGACATCTTCACGAGCATGTTGTCATAAGCAATATATTTTATTATTTTGATAAATAAAAAACGAAAAATGACAAAGTTATCGTGAACGTTAAAATTTTGTGTCATAATCCAAGAGCGAAAAGGGGCTTAAAGCCATCGACGAAGCGATCATTATATACTGAACCAAAAAAGAAACTTTCGCAAAGTATGTGCCAGTTGTTCAAGGGTACCACTTAAATGTACACACATATATACATGTAGTAGCTTGTAAAACTCGTTGTGTTTGCAAAATCTGATCCTTTCCTCCAAAATGACGATTTTAAAAGAACCACAATACATTATTTTACAACAATGTAAGCTTTCAGCCAAAAGGATTGAAACTGTACTAACATATCTACAATCAATCTTGGCGAAAGTTTCTTTTTTGGTTCAGTATATATTGCCTTTTTTTCGACGAAAGGGCGTCATCATGGTCACAGTATTAACTTTTAGTATACTTACTGCATTCATATTGATTTTAACATCTTCTAGTTCGTAATATGCTTCCCTGCCCTCTCGAACCGCCTTCGACTGCTGTCGTGGCGGGCTTCCAAGGAATAGTCTCCCCTTATTCCAATGGGTACTTACCTGGTCACCATCCACAGACAATACCTTTTATAAATGAGGAAACTCGTCTGGGTACTTGTCATACGCAGACGAGACCATGATACCTTGGCTTATTGGTCGAGGTTCCGAGTCGTTCTGTATTGGCATTTTTACTGACTTCCCAATTTAAATCTGGAATTGTAATTTAATTTGTATTTATTGAATTAATATACAACATTAAATTTCACTCATTTTATTGACCATTCGCCCTATGGCCTTTATCAAAATTTTGGAGACAGAAACTTTTTTCATTTTTTTTCTATGTAATTTACACAAACGCAATCAACAATAAGTTAACTAATATATTTCCACGAAGTTCTTTTTATAAATATTTATACCTGCCTTAGCTGCCATCTGCGTTCAACAACCACCTGGCTTAGACAGTTGTAATTACAACTGAAGTATTTTATAAATGTATTCAATTATTGATTACTATTGTTATACTTTATCTAGTATAAAAAAACAGTGGGCTGTCATCAACTCACTTTTTACACTGTTTCCTTATATAACTCGTTGAGATTTCCAATCTTCGTTTCATATCGGGAAGGAACCATGGATAATGGCTTTCTCTTCGTTTCTCCAGTTCGAAAAAAATCAATAATGCAAACTCTGCTAGCGGGACGTGACGGCATCCTTTTTCATCCATGTCAAAAACTGATCACACGAAATCTGTGGATCGGATTAGAGCGACTGTACTTTAAATAATCATTTAGATATTTCGATATAACATAAAACATAAAACTATTAATAGAAGTTATTGTGCGGTTTATGAACTTAATTTTCGCCAGTTTGATGGCTAGTAACGAAGTAGCGGAGGTGCCTAATTTAAACAGAAGGAAATAGGAAATGTATTAAACAGTGTATTCCATTGTATTTCTAACGTTTCGGCTTAATGGCCTTTATCAAAGTCCACAAATAGCAAATACTTCATCATTCACTTGTTGATCTTCCACAGTCAGCCTTGGACCATCATCAACCCAGGACAATAGATCATTGTCGTTCATATTTGCCATTTATAAATCAAGGCGGAAATAACAAGAGCTGTCAGAGGAGACAGCGTGCTCGACTATTCGATTCATTTGAAATAAATGCAATTTATAGATTAAAAGAACAAAACAAATATAGCCAAACATTTATGTGCAAACAGGAATAATGTTAAGAAGTAAGTGGTAAGGGAGGAAATTGAAATAATTCCTTAATGTACCTTAAAAAGTGAATTGAAAAGGGAAATTACTATGAAATCTATGAAATGTTTTTTGAAGAGTTGGAAAACTTGTTAGTAATACAGTACAATCCACTTAATTGAATAGCGCTTATTTGAATATTTCGCTTAATAAAGTAGAATATAAAAACACAAAACCATTTCTATCTATTTCTATGATAAAAAATCTCTTTATTTGAATAGGTCACCGCGTGCATTTCGTTTATTAAGATAGAACTTTCCCACCTTACAACGCCTTACGTCGCTAATCCAACTTGAAATTCACACGTTTCTGTCCCAAGGCAATGTACATTATTGGTAAACTCGATAAATCTGTCATTGTTTACCACCTGTGTTACATAATGACTTCCGGTCACTGGCACGCATAATTGTGTTTACAGTATACATTTTTAGCAATGACATCACAAAATGGTTTTCCCCGCATTGAAAATTTTCATTTGTTTACGTGCATAAGATGATCTCTTTTTAAGGAAACCGGGAAATTCCCGAATAAAAATAGATTAATCTTAAAACGAAAGAAACAGAAAAATATCTGTTCTTTTTCAAGAAAATGTATGCAAATAACAAATAAACTTTAACATACTTGCTCGATAATTAGAACGTTAATTAGATCATGCAAACGAATCTTAATTTAGGATGGGTTTTATAATAACGTATACGCAGGGTTTTATAATAACGTATACGCAACATTTTGAATAACTTCACAAAGAAGAAAGTAGTGGTATAGTAATCGGATAAATATCATGAATTTCGGATACGAAAAGTTACGAAAGAAAATAAGTCGACTATGCCGGCAAAACGGAAAACTTTTGAAACGTCGAAAAGTCGAAAGAATGAAACATATACACAGCGCATTTACAGAGTATTGGTAATCTTCAAACCGGATTTTATTGAACATGATGATACAGATATATTACTGAGCGCATTACCCCACCCACCACTCACAAAACGGAGAATTTGCAAGCTCTGTATTATATGATACTCGGGCTTATTGAATCAAGGATCCTGACAAATAGACTATACAAATAACCGAATTCTACTGTTATATGCTTAATGCAAAATTTAAGTGAAAAAGGGGAAAGTTGAAAAATATTTGAAGCAGGGTTATTGGTGTCATTGGGTATGATGTAGATTTGTTGTAAGCAGGGTTATGGGTGTCATTGGGTATGATGTAGATTTTGATGATGAATACATATTTCAAGTTTCAAGGCAATATCTCAAGTAGTTGTAAAGTTATGGGCAAAATGCATATTTTGCTTAACACGAAATATAAGGAAAAAGGGAAAAAGGGTCATAACTTGAAAAATATTGGTAGCAGAATTATGGGTGTTGTTGAAAATGACCTAGATTTTGATGGTGAATATATTTTCCAGGTTTCAAGGTGATAGCTCAAGTTTTTTTAAAGTTAAGGGCCAAGTGTATATTTTGCTTAATGCAAAATTTAAGTGAAAAAGGGGCATAATTTGAAAAATATTGGAAGCAGAGTTATGGGTGTTGTTGGTAATGATGAAGAATTTGATGGTAAATATATATTCCAAGTTTCAAGTTGATATCATAGGTTGTTTTCAAGTTATGGACCAAAGTGCATTTTTTGTTTAACGGACGCCGACGGGGACGCCGACGCGAAACCGGGGCGAGTAGGATAGCTCCCCTATTCTTCAAATAGTCGTGCTAAAAATGAACAAAAAAAAACAACATTATATTTCACAGAATATATAATGAAATTTCACAGAATATATAATGAAATTCCAAAACCGGAAATTACAAACCGGAGTCGCCGCAAGATGGCGGCCACACGATATTTCAAATTTAACTATTTAAAAATAAGTATTTATACATCGAATCAGTCGCAAATATCAAACAAAATGAAATAAAAGTTAAAACAATTATGCAGAGAGACGTCCCATGTCTACCTGCTGTGAATAATGAATGATTTTAAAAGCACTTACCGACTAAATTCTCGGCTTGTCCTCACAGAAAGTAGGCGAATTCAAAATTCTAAAGAACCCGCTTGCATTTTAACAACATGTCAACGTTTGTCTTCATTGATTTGTATACTAGATGGATGCAAAATCTGGCTTGTGTGATGCCTTGATAAATAACAAATGTACCCGTTGATCTGACCATCTTCCATCGTTAAACTTTGACACTTGTGAATTTTGACACCCCATGCATGTCTATGCGGGACTCGCTTAAACATGCACATTTTCGAGAGCCGTCAATTTTGCGCTTAACAAGAACAATAGGATTAACTTTTATTATCTTAACGGTGGCTTTCAGTGTCTTTTCCATCCAAAAAAGTGGACCAGAATAGTCTGGAAGTTCAACGATTACTAAGATTTTTCTCGGCATAAATGATATTACCATTTAATAATTCGTTTGGCACACACGTTTATTATTTAGATTACTGTTACACTAGCAGTTGTACATAAATTAATATTGTTTAAAACACCCCCTGTTTCATCAGCAATCCAGATTGTGCATGCGACATCTTGAAAACTGTTTTGCAAAAACGGCCTGAAGAATTTTGACTTGGTTGTAACTCTCTACTTCATTGTGAGATGGAAATACAAATAATGCTTGTTCTGTGACATCAGAAAGAAGGCTTTAACCAAATGATAATTAAGACTATCATACTCATCATCTCCCGTGCTTTTCTGTGACAGATTGTATCCACGTAGAGATAGCAGTGTTTCTCCAAACTCCACTTAAGTTTCCGCCCATTGTTTATAAATAATAGAAATAGTCTTACCGACTTTGCGATCTTCGTGTTTATTCATTTAAATAAACAAACATCAAGTATGACGTCTAAAGGCGCCGCTTTAGACGTTAGGTAGAATGATAACACAATATCTATCAACTAATCACGAGAGTAATTTTATAATAAACACAATTATTTACAACTTCATGATATGAATTATATTAATAATTATGAGTTTCATTCATTCCGACTATGAAGAAAATCGACTTAGCTAAAACCTAGTCTAGTGGAAACGACTTTTGCGACTAAACGAATACAGTCGAACCTCGATAATTCGAACTCGACGGGACCGGGAAAAAAGTTCGAATTATCGGGGTGTTCGAATTATCGAAGGTCTGTCGGCCGGCGGAAGTGGATATTTTTTGTTCATGTTTTTAATGTCTGTTTATCTACATTATCTTTTGTATGTGAAATAAAAGACAAGCCAAATATTTGTTATTTGTTTTTATTTCAAAACTATATATGCAT
This sequence comes from Corbicula japonica, assembly GCA_038501625.1. Taxonomy (NCBI): domain Eukaryota; kingdom Metazoa; phylum Mollusca; class Bivalvia; order Venerida; family Cyrenidae; genus Corbicula; species Corbicula japonica. Next base: position 1,829,873 of record JAZAYU010000074.1, on the reverse strand, counting down.
GTTTACATAATTATATACATGTACATGAACGTAACTCAAATACATTTTGTCATAAATAATATACGTAACACAAATCATAAATCACAAATCTTCACGTCACAGATGTTTAATTTACAAACTTTGCCATGCAAGTTTGAATGGCCGCCCGCCTTACAAAGTCTTTCTTCATTAGAACATTGTGCATCTTGCACAACAGGTTTAGTTCACGCTCACTATTATCCTGAAATTCAAAGTTGCTCAGCTTGAGGAAGAAGGCTACTATCTTCTGCTTCAGACATGCTGATAAGATATGATTAAAATTAATTTTGGTCTTCGTTTTATAAACAATGATAAACAATTACATTCGCTCTATTTTTGTTTGCAAATTTAGTTTGCAAGTCTTAATTATTTAAAATTTTCTTTCATTATATTTCTGATCGGATTTTAAAGAGATCAAATAATTTAATATTATTTGTAACAGGTATCGCGTTGCTTGAAATGTGTCAGTTTCACAGCGTGTGCTATTGATACGGCGCCGCTATTGTTATCCCCTTGAAGTGTGTAAACTTTAACATGTCATAATTTTGAGCGATATATTTCAAAGGTGTTCGAAATATCGAGAGTGAAATTAATAGAAAATCAAAAGGACGGACTGGACTTTGAGTTCGAAGTTCGAAATATCGGGTGTTCGAATTATCAAGAGTTAATGCATATAAGGTATATAGGCGTTTTGCCGGGACCGAGATACGAGTTCGAAATATCTACGGTGTTCGAATTATCGAAGTTCGAATTATCGAGGTCCGACTGTACTTCTATAGCCGAGTAAAAGAACAAGAAGATGTTAAGCCGTGGGAAAAGATTTTTCTTTTTAATTTTAATATAGTAAATTTTCCGTTTTTAGGGTGCGATGTTCCTCGTGCAACATCTTGCGAGGTTTATATCTCACAGCTTGTTCGCTTTTCAAGAGCTTGCAACTTTTTCTTAAAAGAACCTAGAAGCTCGATATGTTTCTTTTATCCCTGTCATCGTGTTCTTGCTGATTTTACTCCAGGTGCTCTGGTCTCGGTAAGATCATTGAGTACCCGCCGTTTGGCTTTGCAATGCTATTAGCTTCTTATTTTTTATATGTTTGTGTGCTTTTGCATGCAACATTGATGAGCCAATGGGTGGGTTGGAGTTATTTCACCAAGACAATTTGTACTTGTTTTGTGATATGAGAACCTGTTGGGGCAAGTGTGTGGTTGGTGCACCCTAGAACCTGGTTTAAACCCCCAGTGGCAATTAGATTTGCCACTGACCTTTCCAAGGCGGTAACCCCTCTGGTTCTCACTTTCGTTATTCGTTTGTGGCGTCCATTTTGAAACTGATTATTGTAATACCGTGCTCTCTTTTCCTCTACTTTTTGGCTGTGTGGGGAGGCTATGTTTGCTGGATGTGGCCATTTCTGATATGCATATTTTTCTTTTTTTCACCAATACCGGAAACAAATATGCTGCGGGATGCCTATATCGAAGAAGTTAAAAGAGATATAATAAATAACATGAAAACAAATTAGCTTCAAATCTCACAAAGAAGAGAAAACGATCTTCAAAACGATTGTAGCATAATAATACGCCCGGCAAATAAAGAATCATGTATAGATTTAATGTGTTAAATGACCAAGTTCTTACGACATTCAAAACGGGCATTTATGTGGTATTGCTACTCCTTTATTGTTTGTAAGCGATAGGTCAATTTTGAACTACGACTGGTTCGAAGGTTTTTCATGAAGCGATTCAAACAGGGGGCAAAACTCTGACGTGACTGTTACAATCTGATAGTAATAATACGGGCAAATCAGATGGTTATTGCCAGTTGGTTGTAGCAAGTTGGCCACGGACGACATATGTTTTAAACTGTACGCATTATAACATGGAATATTTTCAGATCAAGCATATTCATACGGCTCTCTATTTCAGCCTTTCATCATAGATAGTTGTCGAATGCAACGACATGGGTAAATAAACTCTACATATAAACTTAATATAATGTAGTCATTACATCTTATTAATGATAAATGTAACTAAAACTCTATTCCTTTTTTTCACTCTATTTTCTCAACGTTTTGGCATTAAGCATTTTTCAAGAGATACAAAATCTTTCTACTCTGCCATCTTTTATGTTTTTAACCACAACTTTGAAAACGGCTGTAGAAGCAATTACCGTCTGGTTCTTTTGCCTGTATATAAAAATATTAAATATTTGCCATTTCATTCGCTAATTTTGAATGTAAATTAATTCTCTCACCTTCCTTAATTTTTCCTTCCTATTCAAACGGTTTTCTTGCAGCTTTACCAGTTCAGAACCAAATTCATTTTTCATCATAATTTTCTTGAGTCTTGGAAGATTATCTAGCTTACATGCTTCTCTTCTGCCAACGACATTAACGGCACTGATGTATCTTTCTTTATTATGTCCCCCGCTTTCCCTTCGAAAAGGCGGGGGTATATTGCTTTGCACATGTCGGTCGTTCCATCTGTTTGTCCGTAACCAACCTTGTCCGATCAATATCTTGGCAACGATTTCACAAACAGTCCTTAGATTTCGTGAGAGGTAAGTAATCACCAGTAGATGATCCCTATTGAATTTGAGGTCAGTTCGTTAAAGGTCAAGGTCACAGTGACCTTCAATAAAATAACAGATAACTATCCAAATGGCTTTTGGGTGCAAATGTTTTACAAACATATCTTCTTTTATTACACTTCCCTAAAATTTCTACATCTGCATCTAGTTCCAAACTCCAGTGTATTTAATATCGTTTCGGCACAATATTTTCCTTGATACACGTTCGGATAAAGTCCTTGTGTGATTTGTATCGCAGACTTCTTTCTTCCATCGACATTTGTGAGTTGTAGAAATCATCCATAATCCTGAACCGGCAATTAGGACGTCTATGCTATTCAAGAGCATTTCCCGATGCGTACTCGGGTTTTTCATCGCTCCGACTTTACCTCGGCCGATCTACTTTAGGAGCATCCGCTACTGACCCTTGTCGCTCAAATTTATCAATAAAATGATACCATTTTTATTAAAATCTTTATTGATTTAGCACAGTTTTGAAAATGTAAAAGTGTTACCTTTCTTTTGGGACACCCTGTATAATAGTTATTCCATCCTATCGGTGATAAGCATAACTAAACACGTTTTTTTTTACTCTTTATATTTCCTCCATAATGCTAAGTTGTGATTAAAAAAACACACAATAAAGCTGCAAGTGTATAAAGATTCTGTATCTCTTGAAAAAGACTAAATGCAGAAACATTGAGAAAATAAAGTGGAAAAATGTGTTTTTAAAACTTAATGTCAACATCACAGTTGTCTGCCCAAAACTCCTTCTGCAAGTATGAATAATACAATGTACAATGCATCTTCATCTTGAAAACAAGGTTATCGGTATCACAAATTAAGGAAAACCTTTTGCAAGTTTTATCGCCGATACCCAGGTTTAATTCATAAATACAGGTGCAGTTTAAAATCACTTTTGCAACAAGGTATTTCACAGCCAGTTTTTTATGGAGATTTAATTCATAAACTCAAGAAGATAAAAAGGGAATGTTAATTTCTCCCGGTTATTCGTAAAAACCATCTGTAAATTTATAAAGAAAGGTTACCAACATGATATTTTACAGCGCTCTGCAGGCCTGGTGATTAATCCTTCTACAGTTGATCATTATGCTTACCTCTTTGGTTGCACGACGGCGGCAGGGGTTTAAGATTATAGTGCCTCTAGCTGGGAGCGAACCCATAAGAGTTTATGAAGGTTTATGTGGAAATCTTTTCTTAAAAGAACCTAGAAGCTCGATTTGTTTCTTTTATCCCTATCATCGTGTTCTTGCTGATTTTACTCCAGGAGCTCTAGTCTCGGTAAGAGCATTGAGTACCCGCCGTTTGGCTTTGCAATGCTATTAGCTTCTTATGTTTTATATGTTTGTGCTTTTGCATGCAACATTGTTGAGACGATAAGTGGGTTGGAGTTTTTTCACCAAGACAACTTGTACTTGTTTTGTGTTATGAGAACCTGTTGGGGCAAGTGTGAGGTTGAAGCACTCTAGAACCTGGTTTAAACCCCAGTGGCAATTAGATTTGCCACTGACCTTTCCAAGGCGGTAACCCCTCGGATTCTCATTTTTGTTTATTGTTAGTGGTGTCTTTTTTTATAAAACTGATCGTTTTATTAACCATGCTCTTTCCCTCTCTCTTCTTCTTGACTGTGGGGAGGCTGTTTTTTCTGAATGTGGCGATCCCTGATATGCATATTTCACCTTTTGTTTTTCAAATGCTTATTGTTTCTGAAATCTACAAATTATTTCTCCACCTAACAAAACCGGTGAAAGTGTTTTTCTATAAACTGGAAAAAGGGCTAATTGTACGAAAACACTATTCAGGGAACATTGGCAGTTTAGTTGATGTGAAACAGGATTGTAAGTACATAACCTTACTTACGGGATTCAAATGTATGCCATACATGGCCATAAAAGGGCGTATATTGCATCAAAAAACAAGAAAGACGTTTTCAAACTTTGCACTGATAGATAAATCAATAACTTTAAAGACGAGTTACTACAGAGCATTTCAGAAACGATAAGCTACTAATGACATGCAAATATAGATTATACATGGCAAGAAAAATGAGTGGGATGCATCAAAAAGGTAATATATGCATATCAGGAATCGCCACACTCACAAAACACAGCCTCCCCACGCAGCGAAAAAGAAGAGAGAGAGCATGTTTTTATGTATGTCAATTCAAATAGGACGCCACAAACAATTAACGAAGAAGAGAACCTTTGGGGATACCGCTTTGGAACGGTCAGTGGCAAATCTAATTGCCACTGGGGGGGGGGGGGGGGGGGGGGGGAGAGTTAAACCAGGTTCTAGGGTGCACAAACCTCACACTTCACCCAACAGGTTCTTGTATCACAAAACAAGTACAAGTTGTCTTGTTGAAATAAAACTCCAACCCACCCATCGGCTCAACAATGTTTCATGCAAAAGCACACAAACAAAAAATAATATAAAAAATAAGAAGCTAATAGCATTGCAAAGCAAAAGGGTAGGTACTCAATGATCTCTAACGAGACCAGAGCACCTGGAGTAAAATCAGCAAGAACACGATGACAGGGATAAAAGCAACTAATCGAGCTTCTAGGTTCTTTTAAGAAAAGATTTCCCCATAAACCTTTTATAAAATTTTATTAACCCCTGCCACCATAAAGACATTTGTCAACATTGCCCCTATAGCTAAACTCTCCTTTAAAGAACCTAGAAGCTCGATTCGTTTCTTTTATCCCTGTCATCGTGTTCTTGCTAATTTGACTCCAGGGGCTCTGGTCTCTGTAAGATCATCGAGTACTCGCCCATTTGGCTTTGCAATGCTATTAGCTTTTTATTAACCAGGTTTTCTTTAGAAAAATCCTGGTTATTAGATTGGGGTATGTCGTTGGGCGGCGGGCGGGCGGGCGTCAACATTCGGTTTAGTTTTTAGTTCAAGTTGTCTTTCTCAGTAACCGTTCAAGGTAGAGCTTTGAAACTTAACATAGTTATCTGACATCACAATACCTATTATCAGGACAAGTTACTTAACCCCTGACTGCATTTTGCCAGTTATGCCCCTTTTTCACTTAGAATTTTGGTTAAGTTTTTTGTTGAAGTTGTCTTTTTCTCAGTAACTGTTCAAGGTACAACTTTGAAACTTAACATATTTGTCGGACATCACAATACCGATAATCAGGGCAGGTTTCATAACCCCTGACTGTATTTTGCCAAAGTTATGCCCCTTTTTCACTTGGAATTTTGGTTAAATTTTTTGTTAAAGTTGTCTTTTTTCTAAGTAACCATTCAAGGTAGAGCTTTGAAATTTTACATAGTTATCTGACATCACAATACTTATTATCAGGACAAGTTTCATAACCCCTGACTCTATTTTGCCAAAGTTATGCCCCGTTTTCACTTAGAATTTTTTTTTTGTGAAAGTTGTCTATTGACGCCATTGCCTATTGTCGCCAAACCTTGTGTGTGGATTTCTTTTATCAAGAGGCAGCTTGGGATTACCACCCAGGTGTCTCTGGTTAAGGTCAATGTCACTGTTGCTAAAAATAGAAATTCAGTGTCTGCTCAATAACTTGAGTTTGCTTTGGCCTATTTACGCCAAAGGTTGATGTGTCGGTAGCTTATATCAAGATGCTACTCAGGATTGCTACCTGGTGTCTGTGATCAAGGTCAAGATCACTGTTCCAAAAATAGAAATTCAGGTTCCACATAATTATTTGAGTAAGCTGTGACCTATCAACACCAAACTTGGTATGTGGGTAGCTTATATCAAGACACAACTTGAAATTGCTACCTTGATGTCTGTGATCAAGGTCAAGGTCACTGTTGCTTAAAAAAGAAGTTCAGTATCTGCTCAATGACTTGAGTTTGCTTTGACCTATTGACAACAAACTTGTGTGTGGAAAGCCTATATGGGATGCAACTTGGAATTGCTTCACCTGTGTCGTTGATCAAGGTTAAGGTCACTGATGCTTGTTGCTTAAAATAGAAAATCAGTTTCCATGTAATAACTTCAGTTTTCGTTGACCTATTGACACCAATCTTGGTGTGTGGATAGCTTATACCAAGACGCTCCTCAGACCTCTTTGATCAAGGTCATGGTCATGGAAATTCAATATCTGCATAATAACTTGAGTTAGCTTTGATCTATTGTATCAAATACAAGTATTAAATGAAAACCTGGTTTTCTCAAGTATTAAATGAAAACCTGGTTTTCTGCGCGTGGCGACGTTTTTTTTTCTTGTTATCATATGTTTGTTTTGCATGCAACATTGTTCAGCTGATGGGCGAGTTGGAGTCATTTCCCCAAGACAACTTGTACTAGTTTGTTGATCTGCGAACCACGCTTGTCCGTTTTCCGTGTTCAATTTTACCTATTTATAGATTATTTCTATAAATAGAATAATCAATGTAATTGATTGGCTTCGATGACTTATTATACGATATATTGCAAATTTGTGATTGGTTCAATAAATATTCGTTGTTTCAAGGAGATCTTTGTTTCATGAGAATACAAATATAAGTAAAGCTTGCAGTGGTCTCGTATAGCATACGGTACCTGAGTGGAATATTAGAACCATATTGTCTTTTACCATTATGTTTACCGCTTTCTAATTGCGAAGAGGGTACCATTTTTCTCGACAATAAAACGACGATATTTCAAAACCAGATCACAACGAGTCAACGAAAAGTGCTCTGATATAACAGGAATTTGAACTTTCGCGGTATGACGGTGTACTACTTGATGTCGGGGAACCTGCAGATAGAGCACAGCCTGCCGTATTCACATAAATTGCAAACTATGTGCTAATACTTAAAACAGTAAGAAAACAGGTCTTGAAAACAGTAAGAAAACAGGTCTTGAAAGTACTTTTTCTGTCAGCCATGATCGCTTGCCATTGTCATCTTAGCTCGAATCATCATGTTTGCTTGCCCGCCCGGCTAGCTCAGTGGATAGAGCATCGGACTGTCAATCCAGGGGTCGTGAGTTCGATCCCCAGCCGAGGCGGGAAAAATTTCTCCGTGACAATTGAACTCGGACATTGCGTCTGAGAGTCATTTGTCCCTCACCTCTGATTCAAGTGAGGAAGCAGTCAGTCGCTTGCGGAGAAATTGGTTAGTACTGGTTAGAGACCCAGGAACACCGGTTAGGTGGACTGACCGCCGGGATATAACCAGAAAGGTGTTGAAACCAGGCGTTAAACCCCAAACAAACAAACAAAACAAAAAAGCTTACCCAGATACAGACTGTGCACATTTTGTATGTGTGACAGCTGATGAATAAATATTCCTAATACGAGTATGTTATAATGGTGAAAATTACCGAAATCAGCTGATTTAGTTGAGCCGAATATTATTTTAATGACACATTAATACTTAGAAACATTTTTCGATAATTTGTAATTGAACACTTGTTTGGCATATTTTAGAATAACGAGTGATATTGGTTTTCTTTCATACTATTTTCTTTAAGTCTTTTTCAATAGATAGAGATTTTTTTTAACACTTCCATCTTTCTTAGTTTTTTATAACCACAATATTTTTCAATAATTTCAGAAGTGTCCGTTAATCTGTCTGACAAAAAACTTCTGTCGGATACAATGAACATGAACATTCTATGGTATTGGTGTTGGCACCAGTTTCTAGGTCCTTGAAGATAGAATAATGGTTTAAACTTTTTTTGCTATCCATATGTACTCGTATTTAAACGATTTAAAGAAAAAGTAGATCTAATAGATAGTGATTTCTCAGATACAAGTATTGCATTAACAAGTGAATTTCGATGACATTTTTGATAAAAAGCCAAAGGTTCAAACCTAAAAAATGTTAAATTTTACCTGAAAAAAATATAAATGAAATTGAGGTCCAAATGTAATATTAAAAAAGAAAAATTTGAAAAAAGAAAAGATAATACAAAATTTTGAAGTCGGGTCCTAATATGAAAAAGACAAAATTTAAAGAGACAAGATAATACAAAATTTTGAAGTCGGGTCCTAATATGAAAAAGAAATAAAATGAAGAGACAAGATAATACAAAATTTTGAAGTCGGGTCCTAATAAGAAAAAGACAAAATTGAAGAGACAAGATAATACAAAATTTTGAAGTCGGGTCCTAATATGAAAAAGACAAAATTAAAAAACAAGCAAGATAATACACATTTTTGAGGCCCCTATCCGGGTAACCCCGTTTATTTTCTTATACACTTATTACACTAGTGCAATGGTAAATAAATAATACAATAGTGTTGTTGTTAAAACTATATATAGCTGTAATATATGACCAAACACAGTCTTTAGTTAAACAAAATATCTGAATTAGCATCGTTTAATGACATCGTAATTATTTTGTTCGAGTTTAAGTGTTCCTTACGTTATAAAACAAATCTTACATTTTTGTGAAAAACAAACAAAATAACTGTGGATTACTCTTAAAAGAATCCTCGGATGTTATATAAAAACAACAAAAAACACATATTTACCTCATTAATGTTCGTTTTTAACGACAGATGAATAAGCAAAAGAAATTGCACATTCAATTTAATTATTCTGTTGTGTTGTTTTTTTACGTATGCTATTTTAAATGAAATATCTATTGTGTACAATAGTGGTTTAAACTTTACAGTCAGATGGTTGTAACCTTACGCCTTCCAATAACCACATAATGGTTGAACAAGATAATATGTTTTCCTTAATAGTTATTTTTGCTTTAAAGATCGTGCAACAGTAAAAGACCATTAAGAAAGCATTATAACTAGTAAAAAACATAGTTTATTGTTTGCTAGTTTCCTCAAGTTATGTCAAAATATCAAATTAAATTCAACGACATAACTATCTTATTCAAGGAATAAAATGGATAAACACGAAATGTTTGAACCAGATAATATGTTTTTCTTAATAATAATAATAATAATAATAATAATAATAGTTATCTTTTTAACGAAGGTTACTCATTAAGACAATAACGTCAAGATAAAATCAAATATTTACTTGGAGGCCTTCAAATTAAATAGAAATATATTAATAATGTATACAAGAGTGTCAGATGTTCGGTCATCAACACATTGAAAACAATCTTTGGTGTCTCTGTCTATTCCACCCAAAATCCCCCCCCCCGTCATTCATCCAAATATTTCTGTTCCCGCGGGTAGATCTGTTCCACACTGGTCTCTGGTACATTCTGTTGATGTGTGTAAAGACTTAGTTATTTTAAATAGATAAAAATCATAGTTTGGGTCATTTGTATACAACGCGATCACTTGTCCTGAAGACACTCGCATTTTTATGGTCCCTTCTGGTTCTTGATCGTTTATATTGTCCGAATCCGAGGACTGTTCACGAATCATCTGATGTTGTGTTGTTTGACCTACATAACTGGTATTTTTTACACTCATTGTAATTTCTCATTCAACATTGATCACATGTTATACATGAAAAATCAATGATGCGTACAACACCGGGATAACTAGCATTTACACGGACATTTCTTCTATTTCTTTTTTTTTCTTTTTTTCTTTCTTTTTTTCGTTTTTTTTCTTTTTCACTTTTTTTCTATCTAAGATTTAAATCATTTAAATCGATAGAATATTCAACTGTCTCGTCATCAGAGTGGTCGCTAGATGAGCCTGACTCTTGCCCCATCTGGGTTAGGTATCCCCCAGTCCATATCACTGACCCTTCGCGCCTTCTTGGCACGACGGCGCGACTGCTCCCGACCACGCAGGTGCAGAGGCATGTCGAGCACAATAGCTGGGCAGTTCTCCTCGGGGCAAACCTTGTACTACCTCCCTCTGTACGTGGTCTCTCCACACAGCCGTGCATGGTTGGCATATAGGGCACAGTTGTCTATATTTATATTACTTATATTTCAACCTATTTTGTGATACAAAGGCTCTCAAATTTTTACACTTTGCTGCATCAATTTTATTATACCATGACTTTCTAAGATATTTTGGACATTAATCTGCTCGTTGGCCACCTTATTACCAAAACAGTGTTTGCACATTTTTGGCAATTAGATGTTCACCCTCGCGCCACGATGAGGCCAGCAGATAAGCGAGGGAAATAAATAAATCACAGTATTTATATAAATTTCAACAATAATTACATAATAAATAAATCACATTATATACATTCATTTTAACAAAAATCAATCAAATTTGTTATCTATTTCATGTTGTTTTTTTACTATCTCTTTTTTTATTTTATTTTTTACTATTTTTTTTTTTTAATTTCATTTAGATAACAATAAATCAATATAATAAATAAGTCATAATATTTACATATATTTTAACAATAAACACAATTATTTTACTATTTTTTTTATTTTTTTCTACAAGGCATTTCTGATTCGTTTTGTTTTTTTTGGTGTTTTTTTCCCACTTTTTTTCTATTTACAATTTAAATCAATTAAATATTCAGTCTCTTAAATTCACAGTATGTCTTTCAATCACATGCTGTTCTTCTGGCCATGCTCCAAATCTTGTCTTTTATGTTTTCTGCAGTGAGATCTTTGTATCTGTCGCTAACTTCCGGCATAAGACTGAGCTTTCGCTTCTTGTTCAAGCTAGAGCTAAGCTCTATTTCGATGGCCCAATCATCGGAGAACACCTTTTCCGCCTCTGCAGACCACGTTTTTCTTGTTCTTTCCTTTTTTCCAGAGCTGTAAATCCGCTTTGATACCGAAGAAAAAAGTGATTCTGACCCCACTGTCCGTTCCATTTCTTCGTCTTCCTGGGCATGTTCATCTGAAACGACATCTGACATTTCGTTGGGCATGTTGTCAACCCAATCGGTTACTTTATCAGCACCAGCAAGGCGGTCTTCCGTTTTACATTTTTTGTGAAAAACAAACAAAAAACTGGATTACTCTTAAAGGAAGCATCGGATGTTATATAAAAACAACAAAAAGAAAACACATATTTACATCATCCAACAATCACATAATGGTTGAACAAGATAATATGTTTTCCTTAATAATACTTCGCTTTAAAGATAGTGCAACAGTAAAAGACCATTAAGAAAACATTATAACTAGTAAAAAACATAGATTATTGTTTGCTAGTTTCCTCAAGTCAAAATATCAAATTAAATTCAACGACATAACTATCTTATTCAAGGAATAAAATGGATAAACACGAAATCCGCCATTCCATAAATATAACAACTAAATGAACAGAAAATAATGCATATAAAATACACAACATATTTATTCAACAAAATAAGGGTTAGGTGGCTGGAGTGAAAGAAGTCTTTACGACACGACAACAACGGATCGAATTTATAAAACCCACAAATGCGCATTCCAAAATATGGGAAAAAGTTGCCGATGAAAAACAAGTAATGAAATATACAACTTACTAAAGCATATTACATCAAAAGTGAAAGTAGATACAGTAATTAGTTAGTATTTTAAAATTAAAATAGATAAGTCAATGTTTTGGGAGTGTCGGCTCTTCGGTCTTCAACACATTGGAAAAAATCAATCCTTGGTGTCTCTGACTATTCCATCAAAAACCCATACACCATCTACTCTTTCTCCGCGGTGGAACTTTCTTTTTATAAATTTGCTTTCTTCTGTCTCGACCACACTACCCACACCCGCATTCTTGAATCGTTCTCTTAAATAACAGTACAGACCTCGCGGTTAAATTTAAGGACCGTCTTCAGTCGGCATTGCACTGCCGTCTGTAAAAAATAAAAATATCAAAATCTCTGTTACGGCAAAATACAGGTAAATCAAACTTTGCACAAAAGTGCCTTTAGGTAATCACTTAAACGAATGGAGTACACATTACAGAATTTGACTCTAGCTTGCTATGTCCGCTGTTAATATCACTCTGAAAAGTATAAAGCAATAAATGTGACTTTATATTTTCGTAAAATTTACAGATGAAGAAATACCGTAAAACTAATGGTAAGAATTGGACTCTAGTTCCATTTGTCTAAACAGTAGAGTAACAAAGGCTAAGGATGCACATACCAATAAGATAGCCACTTACTCGAACTGGCCATGTAGAAATTATGAAATAGGGGATATTATGAAGATATTTTGGGATTTATCAAGCCTAAATTAATTATAGATACAGGTTTTGTGTTTTCAAGGTATTTGGAATATATTTATTTAATACTTATTAGAAACCAAAAGAAGCCAGGTGATGATCCGTGTGATGCAGGGGCTTGAATTCGAAACTAGGGAAATCCTGTAAAGTAATCTGTTTCCGCGTCAGAAATTCAGTTGCATGTTTTTGGATTTATTTTGCGGAAAATCGGTAGGGATGACAGCTATTGGCTATATTCTTTTCTGAATCTGCTGTTTCAGCTGGACTGAACGCAACCATTTCTTTGAGTTGTCGGTTGGACATTAATATTATGCAAGATTTTAGGTTTCGTGATTTTTGCCCCGGCCGACTGTGCAAAAGTGATGCTTGGACTGTGTTTCAGTGTTCCTTGGATTTTTTTTTCAGGAGTTCTCCATAGCCTGAATTTATGTTGCCTGAGTACCTTATAGCCATATGTTTACAGTAAACACTGATTTCTGTTTCAGGTTGTTGTTCTGGATTGATTTCATAGACTAGGTACAGCGTGTGTGTCGGAAACTGTGAAATTAGGACCGGTTACTGGCGTCAGCCGCCTAACAGTCTTAAAAAATATCACTGCATACATAAAATACACTGTCGTGACTTGGAGTGATGTAAAAAGGAAATAATACACGGGCTCTGCCACATTTGTTTACATCTGTGTCAGTTGGCTGGCGCTTTAAGAGGTGCAGAGCGCTTGATGCCCTCGATCAATGTCGCAAATCTTATTCGCGATAATTTCAAGGTTCTTCAGTAGGTACTGGAGCAGAAATGCCCCTCTCGATCACTCCAATGCTTTTAATTCAATCTTCTCGTCCGAAAAGTTATAAAATTTTAGTTTTTTTGACGAGCTGTGTTTAGCCCACGCCCTATGACCTTGACACCACCGCTTGCTAAATTCAGTAACAAATTTAATTCCAATAATTTTTTCTTTATTTTCTCTTAAATTTCAAAAGTTTTCTTAACTTTAATTTTTAATGCTCGCCATGAACTTTCTATTGTGTTGGTGTGGACAGCTGGGTTACAGTTTCTAGATCCTTGAAGTCGAAAGAATGGTCAACAGTCAGATGGTTGTAGCCGTCTTGTCCTAGCGAGCATATGTATTTCATTAATCACATAAAATGTTTGAACCAGATAATATGTTCTTCTTAATAATAATAATAATAATAATCTTTTTAACGAAGGTTACCCATTAAGACAATAACGTCAAGATAAAATCAAATATTTACTTTGAGGCCTTCAAATATCATAGAAATATATTAATTAATTATATTAAATTATATTTTCTACCAAAAATCCATACACCATCTACTCTCTTTCCGCAGTGAAACTTTTTCCGAATCGGCGTTCGTCGACCTCAACTCATCCTCATCTCAAACTCGACTACACTACCTTCAACCCAATCTTCCTTGAACCCTTCTCTAAAATAACAGTACAGCTAACCCATTTATTACAAGCTCTTCTCTAGCTTTGTAAACCCAGAAAGAAGTAATCTTTTCAAATGTAAAATTTCTTTAAAAAACCATGATCCATGTGTTATGAAAACTTATTTGGTTAAAACCTTGTTGGAACATGAAGGATGCGTCTGTCATAAATCCAAAGAAACCCTTTTCACAATATTTACAAAGTTCTCCAGCTTCATTCAGTAACAAACTTAGCAAGACGTTTATTCGCTCATCGTTGTTCTGGTGACATCACAAGGCAAGTGACATATCAAAATTTTAATTATATTCAAAATGGTGAACAAGGTGTTGTCAGAGTCTGAGATACTTCAATGCAAACTCAGCGCATATAAATATAAAAGAAGCTGCGAGTTTCCACAGTCTATACTTTTGTAGACTGACTTTGCCATAATAACCACCGCCATCCCCCCTCACCCAAATATTTCTGTTCCCGCGGGTAGATCTGTTCCACACTGGTCTCTGGTACATTCTGTTGATGTGTGCCATTCACTTGTCCTGAAGACACTAACATTTTTAATGGTTTGCTCTGGTTCTTGATCGTTTATATTGTCCGAATCGGAGGACTGTTCACGAATCATCTGATGTGTTGTTTGGATAACATAACTGGTATTTTCACTCATTGTAATTTCTCATTGAACATGAAGCACATGAATAACATGAAAGTTCGCTGATATGTACAACACCAGGATTACTAGCATTTACACGGACATTGTAAATATGTCGTATGTTGGACGCGGGTTTGAAACGAATATTAATGTTACGATTGATTTCATCCAAGTAACGTAAAGTTCGAGTCTTTTTCCCGAGATTTTAAGTCTTCAAGATACAGGGTAGCAAAGTCATAAAGGTATCGGGCATTCTGAATCAGGCATGTTCCCCAAAGTACAGCAACAGCCTGTCTTTTAACAGCCCTCTTGCGGGATCCTGTGCATCTGTAGAAACATATTTTAATACATACTTGTAATACAATCGTTTACTTTCAGTTACTATGTTTCTCTACAATTATTTACGCACATACGGACCATGCTATACGAAAACCAACATTAATTGATACAGACGGTTCGCATACGGTGTGCCTTTAAAAGAGCTTCTTGTACTGTTGTATAAACTTCGTCCCACCGCATGCCCCAGCGAGTTAGCCATTCTACGGTTATATTTTGGCGATCCAGACCCAACTTTATAGTTGTCCTTTGCTTGGCTCTCTGGTGTCCCAAAACGGTATCAACGAGCCAGCAACGAATCGAATTTATAAAACCCACGAAAGCACATCCAAAATATGGAGAAAAGTTGCCGATGAAAAACAAGTAATGAAATATACAACTTACAAAAGCATATGCAACAAATGCAACAGTTACATAAAAAAAAAATTAAAATACAGGAGCACAGAATTTGGGGTAAGGTAACTTATTATGTTCGACTCCTGTGTTAGCGCAGGTAAGTAAGGTAGGCTGCGGAAGACCATCTGCCTTTCGCAATTTTTTTTTCGTTTGGAACGCCATGTGACTCCTAGTAGGTTGGTTCGCCGATCCTAAAACTGTTAGACTTGATTCTGTTAGTTGATTGGCCAATCGCATTTAAAGATCCGCGCAAGATAGTGCAAAGTTTGAGGCCCCTATCCGGGTAATCCCTTTTATTCCAAATATGCATTATACAAATTTACAAAGTTAAATACAATACATATAACATGTTATTTTAGATGCAATTATAGCAATTATAAGGCAATATTAGATATAATACTCGTAAAGGATATAATGTAAGGTGGCCTCATAAAATAGTATATTTAACGTATATTAAACGACTCTGAACTTAGCGAACCTTGCACATTCTATTCGAATTTTTAAAGTTTGAATAAATTGTGTATCTAGATGATTAAAAACGGTTATTCGGAAATACAAAATTAGATTTTTCTCAGTGTTTTGTCAGGATAATAATTGTTTATGATTCTTTAACTTTCCTGTATATTGTTCCAAAATTTTGATTGAAAGCGTCTTGTTTTCCTTGTAACTTTGCGATATAGTATTTTGCCTCTAGTTTTTGTTTTAAATAATTATGTCTTAAAAAATTGAACAGAAAGATGTGTATCACAGTTTTCTCTAAATTTTGATCTATAAATGTAGTGTTTAACGAGAACAGATAAATAATTTCCAATACAATTGTTTTCCTGAAAAGAGAAAATAAAATGCCTGTTGTTCAAAGAAAACT
The DNA here is from genome assembly GCA_038501625.1 of Corbicula japonica. Lineage (NCBI taxonomy): Eukaryota > Metazoa > Mollusca > Bivalvia > Venerida > Cyrenidae > Corbicula > Corbicula japonica. The sequence continues at coordinate 1,813,564 of JAZAYU010000074.1, read as the reverse complement.
CTACACTACATTGCTCTGCAAGCCATTTTTGAACTCTCGTTAGAAATAGATGTATAATCGGACATTCTAAGAAGAGATGTTCAATGGTTTCTCTAGTTTGTTTACAATAAGAACACAATTCATCGGTTGCTTTATTTATCTTAAATAGAAATGTTTTTGTAACCAAAATTTTGTTGTTTATTTTAAATTGAAAATTTTGAAGTTTAATTTCTTTAATAGTTTTTAAATTAGCAAATATCTGTTTACAATTGTTTTCGTTTAAATTTAATAATAAATGGTTCCATTTGTCTAACTTATCTGGTTCTTTTGATACTCTCAAGTGTTCGTAAAATGATTTTGAACCCTTGTTATTTTTAAGAAGAATCGCAATATAGGCATTAGTATACATGTTTATTTTTACATTCGTAGTATTTTCGGTGTTGTTAGAAATTATCTGTCTCCATTCTAATGGTATATTATTTAAAACTCGATAATAATCCAAAAAGGTGCCGTGAATTCTGTAACGTTCTTTTAATTGTTCGAATGTTAACAAATGACCATCCTCCCCGTAGAGGTCGATAACATTAATAACATTTTTTTTGTACCAACTATCAAAATACAGTGAACCATTTACCATTTTGTTATTTTTCCATAATGGAGAAAAAAGCATTTGATTTAAATCATTAATGTGTACATTACTACACATTAAGTGCCAACTGCTTAGTACATTTTTCCAGAACGGGTTGGAAAGAGTATTTGATAATTCAATTGAAAAATTTGATCCTAAGTTCAATAAATGTTGTAAATTAAATAATGCCAGACTTTCCCAACTATCACAATTATTTAACAGTAACCTTCTCAACCAACTTATTTTTAGGGCATAAATAAAATTTTTAATATCGAACATTCCTAAACCGCCTTGTTCTGTGTCTTTCATTAATAAATGTCGTTTAATTCTATCGGGCCCATTACTCCATATAAATTTAAAACACATTTGTTCTAATTGTTTTAATATTTCTGTTGGAGGATTTGGAAGTGCTATAAAAAGATGAACAAATTTTGAGAGAACCAAAGACTTGATAACTGTTATTTTTCCAATGAGTGTAAGATTTCTTTTTGACCATGTTTTAATTAATTTTTCACATTTAATTAAGATGTCGGGTCCATTTAATACCCATATATCGGAGAGTTCTGCTGAGAAATTCACGTTAAGAATTTTTAATGGTACTTGTGACCAATCTAACGGATAATCGTCACATAATGTGTTTAATGAATTTCTAGTTGAGCCTATCCAATATGCTTTTGTTTTTTCATTATTAATTTTTAAACCTGATATTTTATAAAACTTCTCTAAAGTTTGTAAACAAGAACGTAATGATTTTTCCGTGCCATCTAAAAATAATTGAGTATCATCAGCGTATTGACTGAGTTTGTGTTCTTTGTGGTAAACTCGAATACCCGTTATATTGTTATTATTTTTTATCATGGAACCGAGAATTTCTACACTTAAAATAAAAAGATAAGGTGATATTGGATCACCTTGTCTGCAGCCTCGACCAATTTTAATAAAATCTGATAAGTGACCATTTTGTAAAATACAAGACTCAGATCCCTTCTGAAATAAAGAAATCCACCTTTTAAAGGAAGGTCCAAAATTATAATAATCGAGAACTTTATGTATAAATTTCCAAGAAATAGAATCAAAAGCCTGCTGAAAGTCGATAGACAGCAATAGACCTGGTATATTTTGAGTTTTAGCTTCAAAAAGAATGTCATAAATAAGTCTGATGTTTTCTCCAATAAACCTACCCGCTATAAATCCTTTTTGATCGTTACTTATAATCTTAATTAAAACTTTTTTCATTCGATTTGCAATAACACTTGAGGCTAATTTATAAATCACGTTTAACAAAGAAATCGGTCTCCAATTTTTTAAAAACATTCTATTTTTATTTGGTTTTGGTAGACAAGTTATAACACCTTGAGTTTGCGTAACGGATAAGCAGCCATTTCTATATGCATGATTTAGTGAATTTAGTATAAAATGTGACAAATAACCCCAAAAGAATTTAAAAAATTCTGCGGTATACCCGTCTAAACCCGGACTTTTATCATTTCTCATGTTATTTAGTGCTTCTGCTAGTTCATTTAAAGTGATTTCACCTTCTAAAGAATTACATTCTATTTCGGAAAGTGCATTTTCATTTACTCCAATTATGCTATCAATAGGTTCTTGGGATACTTCCAAATCAGTTTGAAATAGATTGGCATAATACGACATCTGATAATTTAGAATATCTTTTGTATGTGTATACTCTTTATTGTTTTCGTCTATCAGTTTAGTAATAGTTTTATTTGTAAAATTTCTTTTTTCGAGTTGTAAAAAAGATTTTGTAGGTTTTTCTCCAAGATTTTCGTACCTGGATTTAGAACGTAACATAACTCCTTCTATAACTTTTTTCCTTAGAGTATATAAATCAGTTTTCTATTTATTTAGTTCTTCAAGTATTGATTCATGTACGGTGTCTAAATTTTTTGAAATATTGTTTTCTAAAATACTTATCTCTTTCTCAAGTTTGTTTTCTTTTAATTGTTCCATTTTCTTTTTATGTGAACTGAATTTTATAGTTTCGCCCATTAAAGTTACTAAAAAAGTTTCCAAAAACAACTGATCATTAATATCTAAAATAATGTTTTCATAGCTATCATTATTGACATTCTGGTTAGTTTTATGTAAATTTACAAGATTATTTAGTACGGTTTTAAAAAGTGATATGTAGTTGTCATCTTTAAGTAACGAGTTATTAAATTTCCAATAGCCTTTACCTCTATCATTTTTCGAATATTGGAGTGTCAAAAATATACTCGAATGGTCTGATCGGTATCCTGGAACTATACTAGAATTTGTAGCAAAGTTAACCAAACTTGAACTAATAAGAAAATAATCTAGACGATATTGTTTTCGGCTAGGGTTTAATCTACGCCATGTAAAACCTCGTTTATTTTCGTTCATCTGTCGCCAAATATCAACATAGTTTTCAACTTCTTTTATGCGAATTACTGTTTGACGTGCACGCGGGTTATTTACATTAGAATAGTTTTCATAATCTAAAACCGGATCCATAACTAGGTTCCAATCACCGCATAAAATTATGTTTTCATTATTAATATCTAAAATTTGATTATATAATTTTTCGAAAAAAGCAGGATTATCATCATTTGGACCATATATGCTCGCTAACGTTGTTTGGTGATTGTTTATCAAAACGTTGATTATTAAATAATTACCACTATTGTCATTATATACTTCTTCTACTTTATATTCGAAATTATTTTGGAAAAGTATCATTACTCCTCTACTATTGTTTGTATACGGGTTTAAATAAAATTCGTTGCCCCACTCTGCTTTTACATATGAATATAACTGATTGGTCAAATGTACGTCTTGTAAACAAATAATATTATACCCTTTTTTACGTAGATAATGAAACAGATCTCTTCTTTTTTGCATGTCACATAACCCCTGACAATTCTGAGAAAATATTGTTACTGAGTCAGCCATTAGGAAGAAGAAATTGTGTTATGATTATAAATTTGGTATAAATTAAAATATAATAGATTGTGCAAGTTCGAAAAACAAGAAACATTATGACAGTACCACACCGCCATATATGCTCACTCTATCGTTTGCTATATGTAAACGGATGATCTCGAAAAAAGTGAAAACATTTTTTTTTTAAAACGCGTATCATTTAATAAAATGCCAAATTAAACTAGGATGAAGCATGTTTAAGAGACCCACGTCCAGAAAAAAAAATCACAAAACAATTGGCGTGAGAGAAAAAAAATCGATGTATTATTTAAAAGATGTTTACTGGTTAATTTCGAAAATATAGCACTATTGCAAAAAAAAAACAAAAAAAAAACAACAAAACAAAACATTTAAAAACAAACCACATGTAATAATTATGAAAAACAATAATCATCAAAGCTATGACGAAATACTCAAAAAAACATAAACTTTTCAAAAATACTAGTTACGACAAATAACCAATAAATATTTTTTAAAAAAATTACTTAAATAAATAAGTAACGCAACCTCCCCAAACACAAAATACGTCCCGTGACTAAAGAAGTTGCGTTTTTAATTTATTCTATTATATAATATGTATTTAAAGAGATTTAGAAACGCAAACTCCCCCCACACGAAACGCCTTTCCCGCCTCAAAAAGTCACGTTTCCAATCTCTTCCAAGTATATAATTTCAGCTGTGTTTGTGATTACTACTTAGTGACACTATTACCGATTACTGATTCCACAATATTCAAGGAATAATAAAAATATATACCTCTTACTACGTGTACGTATAAACTCCTTAGTGTCTACAAGTTTGCATTACGAGTCGCTTGACTGTAGCGTGTTAACAATTGTGGTATGAAACCTATTTGTAAATTTCACGGTTGTATACGTGTATGATTTACCGTGTAAAATGTAAACAAAACAATCTGGAAATTAAATTATCGTTTTGAAGGAATAAGGAAGGATCTGGATGAAAATCGCAAAAGTAAAAATGGTAGCGAAAGTGCTTGATTTCCTTCTTTGTGCTCATATTTAAGAATACAATGAATGAAGCGCACATTTCGCTGTCGTGAAAATCAACACAAAATTTTGGAAAATGGGTCAAAGATCATGAGGATGTCAACAAAAGTACCAGTGTCACATTTGTTTTTCAGATCCTTGTAAGTATTTAGTTTTATAATCTTTATTATCAACAAAACATGTTTTTATCACAAATTTATTCCTGTTTTCTATGTTATATGAATTTCAACAATGAGTAGATTGCAATGTTTTTGAAAGCCTGTTGATCAGTGTCAAGTCAAAATTTACAGTGGTTTATGACCGTTTACAACCTGGTTTTTATGTCATATTTCACTTTTTCTCGAGACCGCTAAAAAGCTGTTTACATCATTTAAGGATGTTCGCGCCGTTTTTTCTTTCGAGTACCCTTCGTCGCTCGCAAGTTTCAGCAAAATCTTACAATCATCGTAAGAATATCGCAACCTCCGATTTTTGATAAGACGCCGACTAAGTCGTAAGATTGTCGTGCGTTAATCTTACGATTTTTCTAATCGTAAGAACCTTGACAAGACGGCACCCAGGACTCTAGCTCCAAAGGCAGACCAAATCCCTTCCCCAGTTCCAGCAGATTTGTGGACAATCTTCAACGGATAGTTAAACAATTAGTATCAACCAGTTTGTCGCCTAACACAAAATTAGTATATGGCAACAGTATGCAAGCGTTAACCAACTTTTGTATAGTTCGATTTTACGCATTGAGCCGTGAATGTACTTTCAGTAATTTAACGGTAACTCTGTCAATTGACGGACTTTACCTATTAATGATTATAACAGTGGACTTGTCCGAAAGGTCACAGCTTACGGTTCAAAATCGAACTATAATTGTACAGGTATTTCAGTACCATTACCACTGTCAGCTTCCGTTCTTTCTTTGTAGCCTGGCTTTCTCGGAGGGGTCTGTCAAGTAGACAGCTATAACGTATATCGCTGTTATTGCATTGCGCACAAAATTAAAAACCTGCCCGACCCGTCGCAAACATTTTATTTAAAAAAGAGTAGTATTAGGCTTTTAAAACAAGCAGAGATAGAAGACTTACGTCACCCAATTACTGTAGATCTGAGCTATTTTCATATTGCCAAAAAGGGGTAGATTCACGAAGGCTCAAAATTGGCCTAAAATTATCTCAAATTTTCAAATTGCATTGACATCACTGAAAGAGTGCTTTTTATGCTATAATGGTTGTTTTCTTGAAAAGATAAAAAGTGAAGACGAACCCATAAACCAAAATAAAAAATTAAGTATGTCAAATGTGTCTGAAATTAGAAAATAATTGCAAAAATGCAATTTTTTGTTAAATTTTCGTCATATTTTGGTGATTTTCATATTGGGCACAGGCTTCGACCAAACTAATTTAAAGAATTTTCTTTGTATAATTGTGTGCTGAATTTATGGTCAAAATTTGATTTTGGTCGAGAAGTGTGCCCTTATGGAAATCCTCTAAAATCTGCTGTGAAAATGGACAAAAATATGAATTTTTGCACATTTTCTCATTTTTAGCAATTTTTATGGCCCCTTGTCAAACTCCTTTAGCAGTAATCAACATTAAATTTTAAGATATGAAAAGTATAACTATTTATGTATTCAATGGCATTAAAATTTAAGATATGTAACAAAATTTAAAATTTTACATATTTTTAGGCCAATATAAGGCCTTCGTGAACCTACTCCTTTGCATTTCACACTACGAAACTTTATTTCAAGCGTGTTCTTGTTTGCATTTTCGGGCTATTTAGAATAAGCGAACTAGTGTTAACCTCGCGTGAGCTTGCAAACTACCGAGTTCTTTGTAACAATTTCTCCTTCGTGATAAGGTCACAAGTCTTGAAGCCATGAGTGACGCAGAAGCTGTTTTGAAGTAAGTTTAAATAAACAAGCCATTGTGCATCTCAGTGAAGACAGATAGATCTCAGGCACTATCATCAATGACAAAGGTACTGTGAGTTAAAGATATCGTTAATTACGTAGTATTGTGGTGTGAGCACTATGAAATTCACGATACTCAGAAAACACGAATAGCAAATAATAAAAAAACAACAAAACCAAATTTTGTACATAACAAACAACTGAAAGCCCTAAATTGGGTTTTATCATTTGCTGTTAGAGACTGACAGCTTTTGGTTGACATATGTAGACTGGCTACATAATTCTACCAGAAGTTCAGTCTCCTCGTCTGTCCAATTTATTTTTCCCATTCTTGCAGTGCAGACGACAGTTGTTCGCGCGTTATCTCCACTGAAGAGTTTATTTATGCTAACTGCGCATGCGTACAAATCTTGCGCTCAAAAATATTCGTACGATATTTTTCACACTTACGAACAGTTTAATAAGACACTCTTGAGATCGATCGTAAGAAAATTGTAAGCCGAAATCGTAAGAAAAAAGTAGGAAAATCGTCCGAACGTTGATAAGACGGCACCCTGAAACGTTCAAAATCGAGCTTTGAAATAGCATCTGTTATTTCATTATGGCAACCGTGACGCGGCGTGCAGCACGTGGTCGTAGAATTGAAAATTGGAGAAATTGGCGGTGTTGACTGTTCGATGTCCAGAATTCAAACTTTCTGAAAGCTCATATTTAAATTGTGGATGGATGAATGATTTTGGCCCGGTCACAGCCCTCTGTACTTGCAAGTGCCTGCTGCAAAAACGTAGGCGAAATTTAGGGATCCGTACGTGATGAGTACCTCCTCCGTATGTTTTTGGGAGCACGCAAACACGCCGTAGCATGTTTGGTGCATGCAAAACTTTCTCTGCGTTCGAGCTGCGGGCGGGCTACGGATTCACCCCAGTACGGGTGACGCGCGTGCCCTGTACGCTCACGAAAGCATAACGCACTGCCTCCGTGAGTCTTTGTAAAAAATCTCATCGTCACTTGTTCCATGTGCCAAGCACGTAATAAATGCGTCTTCCGTGCGTGGTCCGTGTTTACTCGGTACTTCCTCAGTTTAGCTGTCCAAAACGCGTACAGAGCTCAGACGGACCGTACCAAGCAAGTACGCTCTCTGCACTTACAACGCACGGTGTACACACTAACCTCTGCAGTATATACAAGTCGAGCCGACGGATGAGCGCCAGAATTTGATTTCAAGATGCCACTGAAGAAGGCTGCGAGAAGCGAGCGGCCACTGCAAGCTGTTTTTGCAGCAGCAGAATCAGCAATATCCGCATTTCAAGGCAGCGGCAAATGTGATTTCCGGGGGAGCATCGAAAGGTCGTTTATATATATATCATCCAACTGCGGCCGAAATAAAATCACGTTCACCGCACTTGCACGCAGTTACAACGGGCGAGCGAGTAAGAACACCGTACGTGAGCAGCGCATGTAAGTACTGCCTCCGTACTTTAACATGGCAATCGCACGGAGATCCTACGTTGTAAGCACGTTGCCAACACGTACAACTCACTTACCACCTACGCAACATACGATGCTTGCAATCACTTGCCCCTAGATGATAAATTCTTTAGGTCAAGGTCACATTCGATGGAGTTATGCCCCTTTTTGTACTTTTCGACACGAAAACTTAACGTTGGCTATAACTGCCTTTTCTTTCTTCTCAATCAAATTCTTAAATTATATTGCTCATGACAACACGCTCATTATGATGCCAGGTTCGTTATGTCATGATGGAGTTATGTCCCTTTTTATACTTAAATTTTTATTCTGACATAGTACCCGAAGGCGACATATGTGTTTAACTGAACACCCATCTAGTCTTTCTATAGGAGTGTCTTCATTTCGGGGTCGTCTTATAAAGGGTTTTACTGTATTAAGATAATCATTTTATCTCAAATTCAACTGACAATATGTTTATGAACATTTGTTCAAACTATCAACTTTTGGAGTGGAACTGATCTTTTTATCGGTTTGTTTCGCGTGACTATTACCTGAAATAAAATGCAGTATGCTCAAATTTATCCCTTAAATAATGTCTCCTAAGTCACGAGCGAGCTTTTCGATGCATGTGGAAATGTATTTTAATTTTTTACTACTTTTCTTCTTTACAAAATTGGTTTTAAATTGTAAATATCTTAACGGTAATACTTAACCATCTCAAATTGGCTCTTGAAATAATTTTATGTCCGTATAATAGCCACAAACAGGTATTTATTACAAATATCAAGCAGCTTATGTTTACATACACTGATAAGTTAAGTTTGCTAAACGTTAGCAACATATGAAATGTGTGGTCGCTAGCTTAAAATCTTAAACAGTCATTAGTACATCCGCCCTCAGTTGGTCGCTTGCTTGCCATAACGTAAACGTTCATTTTTGTGTACTTCATCCGCCTTCTCTGGGTCGCTAAGTTTGCGCATCGTACATGTTCGTTGTTTTTGTGCACTTCACCCGTCCTTAGTGGGTCGCTAGCTTGGCAAAACGTAAAACGTTTTTTTTATACATGTTTTTCATTCGCCCTCTGTGGATCGCTAGTTTGAGCAGCATACGCGTTCTTTTTATACTAAATTCATCCGCCCTCTGCGGGTCACTAGATTTCGTACCGTAACATTTCTCGGTACACTTGAAAGTGTTATTCTGACTTCTAACGACAATTTTGGAACATGTTAGAGTTATCTGTTAACTTTTCTGTTATCTTGCTTACAATGTCATACCAGAGACAAATATCAAAGCACTGAAAGCACTGGATATCTTCACTTCGGAACCACAGAAAAATAACGAAGACTTCCGAACAATTTTCCTTCCAATCTCCTTCGCAGAGTTGTCGTTCCTTACACTCACATTACACCTCTGCGAAAGACTCAATGTCAAGATCTGTATATGGTAAGTACAGAATCGCACACAACCGTTACCGCTGCTGGAGTGAGAAAAATGTTCTGCAAAGTTCCGGTGACGGTACTGTCAACGTTTATTTCGATCGGGAAAGGCAGGTGGTCAGCTTTGACGTCTTTCATTAAAATTTTAAGCATTTCTTCAGTGTTCTTCGGGAAACGGGGACCGTAATTCGATGCATGTTGGACTTTCAGCATGCTGGTATATTTCAGAGCAATTTCCCAAAACATCATTAAATTATGACGAACATTCCCGCTCGTGGTTTGTTATGAGCTTGTTTTAGTTTATTAAAAAACTGACAGCCTATAAATAGTTTGTAGTGTATATCATTGATTATTGTTCTGTCTATCTTCTTTACTCCTGCTGTACAACCTTTACCTCTAATGCACAACCACTACCGTAAAAATTCGGCCAGCATTTTCCTTAAAACAGCTTATAGAGTCAAACCAGCCTCTAGTTTAAACAACGGAACATATACGTTGTTGCCTCATTGATACAATACGAGAATTCAACTAAATACTACAAAAAACAACAGAAAAAATCATCACTTATCGTTGAATTTCACTGAATTCAGACTCGGAATGTTCGTCATAACTCAACGATGTTTATTGGTATCATATATACCAGCCTGCTGATAAATCCAACACGCATCGTATCACGTTTTCCGAAGAAATGCTTGATTTGTTTATGAAGATGAGACAGAGCTGACCACCTACCATTCCTGATCAAAATAAACGTTGACAGTACAAAACACCGGAACTTTGCAGATCATTTTTTGCTTCACCAGCGCTAACGGTTGTACGCGATGCCCCACCCCACCCTGCCCGCCCGTGGTAGAAGGGGGCGGAGTATGCGAAATGCTTATTGTTTGCGATGCATTCCAAATATATTTTATTACATAATTTATATCTATAATTCTTGTAACGATTGTCTTTAGTAGAGATATCAATATTGCTACTGTGCTCTCTGTTTTATGAACGCTTGAAAACACGTGTACATGCACCACAAAAGCGCTCAAGTAACATGATTTCATTGAGCGACGGCTTTTTTTTGGTTCACTTGAAAAAGTGTAATTCTGACTTCCAACGACAATTTTGTAACAAGTTAGCGTTAGCTGTTAACTTTTCTGTTATCTTACTTACAAGGGCATACCAGAGACTAATATCAAAGGACTGAAAGCGCTGGATTTATTCACTAAATAACGAAGACTTCCGAACAATTTCCCGTCCGGTTCGCATATGTCCGTTGGAGGGAACCCTTATGCAAGGCATGCCATAAAAAATCTCAGCGCTGAAAATACTGTATTTGTTTGATACTGGTCATTGACTTCAGAATATTCGAAAAATAACGAAGATTTTTGGACAGGCTCGGATATTTCCATTATTGTGCATGCTGATGCGATTTAAAATAGTTGTTGTTACTCTAAAACTTCTTGCATTAATGCATATGTTGTTGGCGTTGTTAATTAAAATAAACTTTTGTATGAGTGAATGTTTTAGGTCTTAACAATATATTATGCAACCCAGCTGGGCCCAAGATCATAAAACTTAATCTGGAGACCAGTCTCAAATCTCAAGCATCTAATTGGCAGAAATGGCGAATGGTCGCTAATCAGGTGCTTGAGATTTTAGACAGGTCTCCAATCTAAGTTTTATGATCTAGGGCCCTGATTAACATGTTGAATTCTTTTATCTCAGTCCTGCTTAAAAGTATTTATCGGACGAATGAAATGAACAAATTTCATTTAAGAACAGAATTTCGTTTTTTCTGCGTTTAATCGATTTTTATGAACCGTCAGAATGTTCACACCTATTTGCATAAAAACATGGTTTAGGTTTTATATAATCATTAGGCGTTAACATTGAAATCCTTGTGTCTGTAGTTAGGATTATGAAGAATACATTTACGCGCCCTCGGATCAGGCTTCGGTGATTCTACGTGTATATCCGAAGCTTACCGGAGATCGCCGTGTTGGTACGATTGATTTACGCGTAGTAAAACCGTCGCCTGAATACGGAAAATGCAACGCAGTCACATAACCCTTATAAGCCAATCAGTTTTGTGCTATTCTGAAAAATATAAGTAAGAAGGTTGTTGTTGTTATTTTTTGCTGTGCATCAGATTACTGAAAGTTTGGTGACGTCATGACCGTTAGTAGCTGTAACTATATTTTAAACCCGTTTCTATGTGCAAATGCTACACTTCGTAAAAATATGGCCGCTCCATACTTGTTTTATTTTTTCATTTGACTGCGTTCACCAATAACCTACATTTTAAAAAATTATGCAGGACTTCGCAGCAGTGTTGCGTTAAGCATTCAAATTATGGCGTCAGCAAATACCAATGAAAATCAGAAGGACTAGACCTTTAGCTTTATCTTACCGCTTAAACAATGGGGCTAGTGAGGCCTACTTTAAGACCCCGAGCTGTAGATTACAGACCGGGTGACATAAATCTGTATATGTAACGGGGGAAAAAGGAAAACTTGATCGTTGAGAGTTTAATGGACATTTCGTCTTTTAAAATTCAATTTCGCTACATGTTGGATATAGATTGCTTTTTAGCAACAAGGCATACATAGTTTTTGATTTACAGTAACTGTTGATACATGTATATATTATTCTTACGTGTATTTGACTGCGGAACTGCATATAACTTACGTTCTTGTTGTGAAGAAAGTTTAACTATTTACTTATTTAAAGATGGATACAACTAAAAGCATATATTAATTAAATTTAATTAATCTTTAGGCCTTTACAATGACAAAGCTCATAGCAACGGCAACAACTTCAGACTATTCTTCCTTGAACCAGCCTTTATAAACGTTCGCGTCTCCCTTTGTCGTGATATTGTACAAATGCATTTCAACTACTAGGCCAATATAATAAAATTCCAACGTTGCTAGATTCTCAAACTATCGACCGTCATTCCACCCAAAACAACATGGCGTCCACAATGTATTCATACGCTTAAATATTAATATTGCTCACTTTGTAACCTTCCGCGCTCAAAGGAAGAGAGAAAAAAATCCGATCGAACTTTAGACATCCGTTGTTTTTGTAGGAATTTGACAAAAGTTCAAACAGCCGTGTGATTTTACTGACTTAACCATATGTGTTCTTTCATGTAGCTTTAAGGATTGAAAACTCGTCAGACGTTGATTTAGGTGTGCACATTGGACCCTCTTGGACTGATAAAAGCTGTCCGCCGATTGGTCTGGCACGTCACTTTATCAGAAGCCGCCTTAAGTAGGTCCCTGGATCGAGATAGGACGGCACTTTATCTTTGGGCTATCTTATCAGTGTTTGTACAGGTAAAATGTCTTCATGTATTATATTAGCTACTTCTATCTCTAATCTTTGTTGTTAATATGAAAATTTATTATCGTCCGCCATATTTATTGCTTATTTACTTAATTTCAAACGATGCTATTTATGGCTTGGCAAACACACGGCAGTAATATGCAAATTAGGCTTGGTTCAAAGATCAAAAATCTTCATGAAACCATTTCCAACTAGTGTAGTGCATTCTTTACTCTGTAATTTCTTTCTCTTAACGCAAATTTTCTTACAAGTTCAGTGTAGTTTCCGGTAACAGATAGGTCTAAAATTCGTACACGGTGCTTACCGTCGTGATGGTGGTTTTGGAATGCTGTGGTTTTTATCAGTGCGCAGTGTTGTAATTCTTTAGTTCCAGAAGTGGATTTTATATGGTCGGGAACTGATAACGGCGGGTAAGTGAGAGGGGTCACGGTTTTGTAAAGTTTGCAGAGTTTCATATCAGCGCCCGATATGGCATTTATGAATTTTATCAGAAAGTGAGTTTAGGTTATGTGGTGAATATAAATGTGGGGAGATAGTAAAATGCCTATGATTTATCACCTTTTATGGTCGCAAGCATGCCCTAGAATGCTTTTATCTTGAATTTCATTGCAGCCGGCACTGATAGAACTTAGAGTTTAGAATGATAAAACTGTTATCTTTGAACCGATATCTGGGTTCTTTAAAGCCCAGTTTGCGATAATTTCTCTAATGTTCACACTAAAATTAGGAATGAAGTTTCGTGGATTAAAATTAAAAAAAACGAAAACAACAAGTAGTCGATTCGCATGTTTAACTTGCTCATTAATGCAATATATGCATACAGACTGATTCTGTCCGACACGTGTTTAATACAATTAGAGAAAAGTAATTTAAACAAAGCAGTACAAAGTCGATTTCAAATTAATTTGAATTATAATTGGGACTACGCAATGTGCTTGGAGTCACGGACTACTTTTTCTCGCCGCATGTCTACATACGGCAGGTAAGATCGCAGTTTTTAAGATGGCGGATATTTTATTCGCTTTGGATAGGTGTTGGAAATAGACGCCATATTGGATAGTAAAATTTTAATTATATGCCAGGTATGATTTCAATTAATGACAGGATGTTTAAATCATGTACAGTTGTTGATGTATATACCTTTTTAAGCTAAAATAATGAGAAAAGACTTTACATCTACAAAATATTGCACAACGAACTTTATACGCCGTCAGCGGTAAAAAGTATTTAAAAACAGTGTTCAAGTCTTTAAAACGATTGAATATTAATTGATTGTTTCAACTTATTGAAATTTAAATTAAAGCATATGAAAATAATTGTCAGCACACAAAAATGTTAACATTTTCAAGAAACCCAGTTTGAGTGTAGTTTTTACGAACGCGGTCTGTTGAGATGGGTTAAGTAAGCGAACCGGAAACTGTATTTCAGTCGGTATTTAGAGGTTCGCACTTCTGTTGCCTGGGTGTATAAGTCATATAACAATTTAGGGTTGCTAATCAAGAGTCTCTGTTACCACAAGACGGTAAGAGGTGTAGGGGGTACAAACCTTAGACCACCGAACTACCAATTCTTGTGTTTCGGTACTGGTACGGTTGATGGAAAACTTTAATATTGTTTAAGCAAGCCAATATTTCGATCATCTCGAATGCATTTTGTTTGTTTCAATTTACATTGCTTTACATAAGTGTCAGTTATGTGGATTTATGATATGTTCCAAGTCATCATAACACTGTCATTAAGCTATAAATGGGGTAACTCAGAAACTAAAGGGGAAAACACCCATCCTTATGAGTAAGGCCGACCTTGGGGTACATCCCATCCATGCTGGTAAAGCTGACCTTAAAAAATTAATGCCAGCTATTGAGAACTAATATAACCCTTGGTAATAAAGTCGACATTGCGGTGTAGAACAATATGCAATCACCATGTTGTTACTGTACGAGTTAGCAAAAAAAAAAACAACACCGCCTTGTGTAGAACAATACCCTGTTAATGCCCCATTTAGGCATGTAACGTTTAGTTATAGTTTAAAAGTAAGGGATTTCTAATTAAATATGCCACTTTTTCGTTTCTTTCAAAAGTTTACTGAAAATCAATTTTTAACTAATGCAGGTATTTCATATATTATGTCAGGTCAAACTTTTATGATTCTGGACCCTATTTTATCAAGCATAAGGGTCCAAGATCATAGAAGTTTGACCCTGACATACACATTGCAAGTAACCAATAATCATTAATACCTGCGATAAACTGTGTGACTTGATATTTGATAGACCTTCTTTGAAGTAATTTTTTGGTTTTCTGAAATTTTATTTGATTAAACTCGATTTTGGGGCAGCTATATTTATTTTCATGAAATTTTGTCAAGAAAGTTGGAAATTATCATGTAATTACGCTAAAACTGCTGTCCCAAACTTATCCCCTTTCTTGAAATCTTGCATCCCACCCTGCAGAAGAACTGACGGAGGGTAGGGGTTAAACCTGGTACTTGTGTGCACCAGTCATACAATATCGTCTGTGTTGTATCGCATTGATACCTTGCCTAAAGCATTGCACCAAAACTGAAAGATTCAGTCCATGTATCAAACTAACTGTAAATCTTCTAATTAAGACCATCCGGAAATTAAAACCACCTCCATGATAAGACGGGCCTTAATTAACAGTTCTGCATTATTTGAAAAACCCCAGTTAAGACCATCCCACTTTTAAAATCACTAGTCCAGTCAACGAGGTGGTCTCAATAGCGAGACTTCACTGTAAATGGGGCGCGCCAAGGGAAAATGTACCTTCGGTCATATTTTGTGACATTTCAGTTGTTACTATATTTAGAAGGAACTTACAATAATATATTATGTTCTTATAACTAAAAAGTGATTTTGTTACACATTTTGGTAATAAAATGGTATTTTTACTGCGAAATGCATAATAATAAATGTCGTCTGCTCAATTTTATGACGTCATTTCAAGGATTGACGTTAACCGTCCGAAGGTACCTTTTCCCATGACGCACCCCAAATGGTGAATTATAGTATAACTAAGTAATAAAGCATTTATCATTTGTGTTTTGACAACTGACAACCATTTCTCTGGTGCTGCATAATCTTGATACTTTCTTGCCATGTATCAAATAAATAAATAAAGTTTGTAAAGATTTAAAAAACTAACGGGATGAATGTAACCTAAATGAAAATTGAAACCAGACTTAAACCCTAGTTTGTCCCTTATTTAACAGATGTCGTGTTCTCATGGATTGATCTAAATGTGGACACGTAATAGTCTGTCTTATTGCAAAAAAAAATTCCATACATGTACAAGCCTACACTATGCAATCGAGATACAGTGCCCTCCAAAAGTTCTTGGACAACCTGCTTTTATAAAAAAAAATTGTCCAAGAACTTTTGGAATGGCATAGTATCTGAAGGGTAATAATATGAATTCAGAAACAGTTTCAAACTATCTGATATATTAATTATAAAAAAATGCCCTAACATGAAGAAAAACAAAAAAATATCCTCCCACCCCGACAAAGAGATATTTCAACATCTTTGTTATGTTGCGTCGTTGTATATTCTCATTAAACACGATTGCGGTAGTTTCTAATTTCACAACGTTATGAATTTAACGTTCGCAACGTTTGCATTTTAAACGTTCACCAATGGCAAACTCGATCGTGGACTAAAGACCGACATAAATTGATTCACATTTATTATTTAATAAAAATTCGCCCCCTTATCAAGTGATTACGAGGTTTACATTTATTTTAGACATAACATCCCTAAACTGAGGTAACCTATGTAAACGGTGCACATGTAAAACTCATAACGCTGTGAAATTTGAAACTACCCCAATCGTTTTTAAAATTAGACATTTGACAATTTTTCAGTCAAGACATATTTTGCCCATAAACTTTTGGAGGGCACTGTAATTCCAATATTTTTCGTTTCTCACCATAGATAGAATTCCCATTTAAAGTCACGTTACATAATTTCGTGGAAAATGAAACAAAGCCAGAAGACTTTCGATAGAGGGTTTCATTTCGCACGTTTTCATATGGGATAAACAAGCGAAATTTACATCTTTGCGGCGAAATCTATTAACTGTAGGGTTCATAATGATTATCAACAAAAGCGAATGCTAGTAAATTGTTCATTTGGACGTTTATTTCATGAGCGAGTTTACAGATACCATATGAAAACACACATACTTCGCGCTCCATATTGAAACTGTATGTTATTTGCTAAAATGAGTTCATCTTCAGTTTTCGTGGTTTGTTAATGTTGTTCTAAGGCAATAACTCAGAGATTGAAAATTGGTCTCGGAAATTTAGCTTGTGATAGGTTAGATCGGAGACTATGCTCTTAAGATTCGAGACTGGTCCCATGTTTTTGGTTCTTATGTGCTTGATCACTTCAACTCCCGGTTTAAGTTCAAAGAATTTTATCTTACATATATTTTAAATTTATATAATTATACAGGTCTTTGAATGGGAGCTGGAGTTTACACCCTTGAGTAAACATTGCAATAGCCATGAAAGAAAATATGTTTAACTTAATGATGTGGTTAAACCCTTTTCTCCATGATACCCGTATTTGCGACCAGTCTTTGTCAAGATTAGCAAGCACATCCATGAAGTCTGAACCAGGCGTTTTAAGATTCGTTAGGTGATTACTAACCGAAAAGTGAACCGTGTAAATACTTAGCAGACTGTTTGGATTTAAAAGCTGGTCTGGATCTACACTGGTAGCCCATGGGATCATATCCTATATTTGTTTGAAAAACTCACTAATAGTTTAAAGGCTAAATTTTTCATTTTGTTTGCAGGTGGGAATTATCGCAACCACATCAGGTGGAAAGAAGTGTCATCGTGTGCAAGATAAACGAAACAATACAAGAGGCCGCTTGGTTCTGGTGGCGTAATTATTCGGAACCACCGATCCGTACTCGGAATTATTCGAACCTCGATAGTGTTGGAATTACCTGATACTGACAGTTTAAAGACTTAGCTATTTAAAAAGAGCCACAGTTAACTACCAACATAAAAATTGGATGTTAAGCGATTAGCTTTTTAAATGGTTAGCAAAATAACCTCAACTGAGAAAACAAAAAGGAATTTATTTTGAAATAATTTGAGTTAAATGTGTCAACATGTCTGATGGAGTAATGGCGACAACAGAGAGTATACCGTATAATCTGTCAACAGGAGGGGCCTCCGAACTGAAGTACAAACTTGAGCAACGCTTTGGAGTTAAAGACCAGCCCTCGTCACCTTACAACAGGCAGTACACGGCGTCACCACAGCGGTCTCCCGGTCCGCCTAGAATATCCCCCAGGCCTAAGGAATACACGGACGCATCGCCGCAACAAGAGCAAGACGATGAAGCGAGTCCGTGTCCGAATTATGAACGTCCGGTTTCTGGTGAACCGGAAGTGAGAGAAATGTACGCGCCAGATGGAACTATAGTAGAATATTCTGATGAAGGGAACAGAGCTGCAATGCAGCTGTCGGAAAACGGAAATGAAGAAGAGGAAATGGTGCCACCGGAACTTACTGTTTCTAGAATGGTTCCCAGCAACATGCAAGACTCCAATTTAGTGTACAGTGATATGCATGAATCCGAAATGGAACCAAATGGTATGTCGGATTCAAACATGGCAGCAGACGGAATGTCTGAAGCCAATATGGCGGCTATGACACTGACAAGTGAAGAAAATCTTGATCCCCGTATTAATGGCTATGCTGAGGAGGATGACGTCATCGCACAACAAAATATAACCAAATACGAAGATATGAATGGCGAAGCTTTGAACTATTCAACTGAGGGAAATGTTTATACTGAGTTAGGCGGACCGACAAGTGAAGAGAGGAACCAGCAGTTGATTACGATTGATCCCAGTTATCTGCACGCCCCAGATTCAGAACACAGCGAGCGGAGCGCCAGTCACAGCGCGCTCAGCGCGGCCTTACGTAGCGGGTACACAGTCCAAAATCTGACCCACTTAACCCCAGGCAGTCAGGTGACGCAAGGCAACTATGATAACGCCGGTCACCTACTCCCGCAAGCGGATGTTGAACAATTTTTCAGCGATATGGAACGCCCTATGGCAACAAGTGTGAACTTACCGGGGATGTATTCTATGGGGACGGGTCAGTTCACTACCTTAACTAACCCTCCCGGGCTAACGCTAGCACAGACATACCAACAAACCGGAAGTGGGCGGCTTGTTACGTTACAGCCGCCATCATATTCAGAAACACAATCGGATTATGCTCTTACACAACTTTATCCGCCGCGGCAGGGAGCGATTCCGGCTCAGTACCTGGGTGCTGATCACGGCTCAAGCTCATCACCCACTCCCCAGGCCAACACATCTTGGGGCACCGGAGAAACTCTATACGCTACCACGACTGCAAGTCATTCGCTCGGGAACCAGGGTTTGAAATATTCCTACGCGAGTGACGCGTCTGCGGCACGTGAAGAATACTCGAGAAATGCCAGTCTTGCCGGGCCTTCCTCCTATACCGGGTACCTGGCTCAGGACCTCAACTCAGGAGGCTGGTACCAGAACGTATCCAGTCCTTATTCGGACGTAAGGCCTGCAGGTAAATGTAATTGATAGCTAACCATATATTTAGTGAAAATAGTAATATCCCAATAAATAACATTTCCCTATACAGGGTCAAATGCAAAATTTCAAAAAGGAGGTTCGTTTGGGGTAGTTAAATGAAAATTTCTCACTTTATGAACTGAATACCCATTAAATTTAAATATTGCTGCCCAAAAGGTTGATCGAGCAACCCCACTGAATCCTCCTGAATCCGCCCATGATATGTTTCGTATTAGTCAGTGTATTAGTTCTCATTGATAATATTTCTTAAGCAATGATCTGCATGAAGATATCAAGCCATACTGTGGTATCATTATATTTCGCGTGTGATTAAATTTCGCGTATTTCACGCTAGTATTAAAGCGCGAATATAAACCCCAGCGAAGTATTTCACCACGTTATAATATTTCTTAATAGAAACATTAATTTGCATATGTCTGCCCGCGCGAATAAATCATTTTTGGCTTTTGCGCGAAAATTCGTCCCCGCGAAATTAAATGATACCACATTATTTGATTTCATTTTCAACATGCACAACTCCGAATCACCCTTGTTGAAAATTGACGCTCTTAGCGATATTGTTATAGTTTTAATTACAATAAAATAAGTGTGCCCCTCCTACCCTGCACCAAGAGCCCATTTCGATACCATTTCGTTGTAAAATGGCCTAATACTATTCACTGCTGTGTTGCTAGGTTTTTTATTTGTTTTTAATATTCTTATTGTTTTATATCATCCAATCATAATTACGTTTTGATTGTTTTTACCTTATCTTGTTAAGATTCTTCTTACTGTGGTAGCTACAGACGATCAGATTTAAAAAAAACTGGCTCTAGTGATTTAATATAAAAAAAAACTAATTATTATCAGATATTTGAGACTGTGCCCAAGGTTATAAAACTGAGCATGGAAACCAGTCTCAAATCTCAAGCATCTGATTGGCTGAAATGGCGACCAGTCCCGGGTTAGTATTGGGGCGAATCTTTAGAAGGTCCAGCTAGACTGCTCGAATTAAATTTCAGTGCAGCAATATTTAAGTTTCATGTGGTACCTGGCTCAGGACCTCAACTTATGGGGATTTGGCCAGAATGTTGGAAATCATCATGTTACTAATATAAGACTGCCCCAAACAAATTCAATTTTGAAAATCTTATACTGGTATACTTAAATGTTTGTATATATAGTCATCTCATTCAAAGCCCATTTTGATCACACCCATTTACCCTCAGGGTTACGTGCACGACGCTTAAACTTTAAATATAACAATATCAAATATACAGTTATTGCTGATTTTAAACAGGAAATTATTAGCTTTTTAAAGTTCATAAAATATGTTTTTATTCGAGTAATGTATTCCTAAAATCAGGAAGCTATTTAAGGTAAACCCTAAGTACCTTTTTAACATTAATGTGACTCGTTTTTTCAAGCAGCCATTTACTGATAAGAAACTTTGCCGTCCAATCGATATTTCTTATCAGTTTATTTGACGACATATTTCATGAAAACTGTCATCTCGGGTCAAATAAATTCCTATGTAAACAGGAGCTGAAATAAAACTGTCCTGAATTTGAACTATGGTAGGAAAGTAAATAACACAACACAGCTTGTTAGTTGTACGAAAAACGTGGCTACGATTTTCAATTGATTAAGGGCCGCCATTTGCTTTTATCGATTTTTAAGGTAGAAACAATCTTAGATATTACATGTTCTTGAATTTATGGTACAGTACTGAAGTAAATAAAATTAGAAAGCTTGTGAGTTGTTTGAAAGAGGTGGCTACGATTTTCAATTAAGGGCTTTCATTTGCATTTTATCGATTTTTAAGTTTCAAACCCACATAGATATTAGGCTACATGTTCTGAATTTGAACTTATGGTAGGGCAGTAAATAACATTTCATAGCTTTCAAGTTGTGTGAAAGAAACACACTTTGTAACGTGTCTACGATCTTAAGTCGATAAAGAACCGTCCTTGTGTATTTTACTTATAGAGTTTTAATAAGAAACTTAGATATAATTTAAGACGTATATAATACGCGTCTAGTATTCTTAGTGTTACGCCACATCAAAGCCATGCACATTATTGCAGTCCGCATACACTAGCTCAGCATGCAAACCAGTCTCAAAACTCTGGCTTGTGATTGGTCAGTTTTAGGGATGAGCTCATTTTCAACCAATCAGGTGCTCAAGATCGGAACTATTCTTCAACCACACATCTCTGGAGCTCTAAACTGGATTTCTTATTGGTCAGTTTTCTACCTATCGCTTGCAAGTTCGGGTGGTGTAGGGTGGATTCAAGCTCTTTTTTGACCTTAAGGATGACTTCATTAGCTACTAATCAGTTGCTCCAAAAATCTCTTAATTTTAATTTTCAATCCGGGCACGAGGGATGGTTTATAAATAGGAAACTCCTTGGTTGCACCATCCTCTATTAAAAAAAAGAAGCTAAAATGACTAAAATATAACTGTCGAAAATTTCATGCTGTCAAGAGTCGCATCGTATGGCGTATGAAATTTTTTAAGGCTTTCAACATTTTGAACTGACAATATCTCAGCAACCCGTACTCTGATTTTAAAAACCTTTTAGTTATGTGCTCACTTTCAAGCGCTTTGTAAAAATTAAAAAATATATCTACCGGAACGCTTCTTTAAATATGGGAATATATCTAAAATTGCAGAATTTATTGCGTTTTATCTTGTTTTGGAGAACTACATATTTTGCTGATGACACTATTTTCCAGTAAAACAGATAACATTCAGTGTCGAGGGTTGTAATCTCATCTAGCCTATCTCACGAATCTCTTTACACAAGATATAGAGGATAATTGTTTGTTTCAGAAAAAACTTGATAGTTATATTGCATTTCAATAGTTAACACATGTACCAGGAAATTATATTTTCACGAGTTCTATTCTGAGTTCAATTTCAAAATGTTTACGAGAAGAAAACTGACGTCTGGACAGGCCCTTTATTAGGGTTGACCTTCCCAATCGGCTACAATTTTTCGCCGAAACAGTAATGTACTGACATAGTGGGTTTTATACGTCTGCCGATCGACCATTTAATATTATATATTTCCTGGAGACAATAAGGAAAGAAAATATCGGTTTTGCGGTCATCGTGGCTGATTTAAATGAAGTTGAAAAGAAATCAAATAAATTGATTTTGATACCAAATCTTAGAAAATCGTCGCAAACATTATACTTCCTGAATAAGAAAGCTAACTAGATTTACATAATAGAAAGTATATTCCGGAGTTACCTCCCTTCCAGTCAACAAGCACGGGCTGGATAGAACAGCGACCTCTATAAAATATTATTAAATTATCACCTTCCCTTGAATTAAAAAAATGCGTTGCAATCAGACCTCACGATTCCAACAATACATTCATTCAGGGAATAAAATTTTAAGAAATGAAAGAACGACAGTTGTAAGAAATCTTTTGAATAGCTTTCAGGTTAAATTGCGAACTTATTATTCAAGTGAACGAATGCATAAAACTAAAAAGATAGAAGTAACATGGTTTTATGTGTAGTAATTAATTATTCTAAACATAATCCTAGGTATGCTTTAACCGTCGGATAAAATTTCGAACCGTGAACCGGCCTCAGGGGGTCAAAGGGATCCCTCTTAGTATTTGAGGGGTCATAATCGGAATGTTCGGAGTCATATTTTCAATCCATGATCTGTTGCCTACTTGGAATCTAAAAATTTCTGTAATGGTTATATACCACTAATTCGAATCCCATAGACTTCAACTAGATCTAAAGCATTTTTCCCGCAAAATCTGATTTTACTTTTGATTTTACTTTTGGGTCAGGCCCTTTAAATCTTGCATTTCTGATGATAGAACCGACTTAAAACACATTAGGTTAAAATCACACTTCTATCATAGCACGATTGATAAACTTTTGTTAAGGCATTTTTAGCCAGAGTCTGTGTGGAACTTTGGTTTCTATTCTGTCGAAAATACTTTCTTCTTTTCAATTAAAAAATTGAGAAAAAAAAATTAACAGTCAGTTTTTTTTCGGCGTAGTACTAAAACCTTATATTTTCTCACAATCATTTCATTTTTTTAAACATTTCAACAATAAATTGTCATTAACTATAATAGGCTTGCAAAATTCCCTGCACTAAATTGTTTGCATGCCGGATCAACATTAATTAGTGGTCTGTAACCTACTCTTAACTCGCAACAGGTGATCATTCGGGCCTGAGGTTGTCTAAACCATTTATCAGCCGTACTGCAGCCGGATACTCTCTGTCCAGATGTTTATCATTAGTGCAAGGAAGACAAGAATCGCCATGTTGAATATATTTCACCAGACACTGGATTTTTACAACGTATTTCTGTTTGATACATAATACATAATCTTTTTTGAGAATGTCAAAAATTACCAAAATGAAATAATTGATAAAGTTTCTATTTCAATAACACGCTGGAATTGAAAATGTGTGTAATATAACAGGTTCAGGTTGGGATTTGTTTTGGAAAATCTTATGTTCGTTACAAGATAATTTCTTACTTTTGCCCAAAATCCCCATGAAAACTTAATATCGTTGCCCTTCTTAACTCCCTCTGGACCCGACCCTGATATCGTTTAATTAATGTTTCATATTTCTATGTCTCGAGCATAGGGGAATTTATCCATCGTCCAATAATACAGTTTATGTTTTCTGCTATAAAGAATGTTTATTTTTTATCTACGAAATAAAAGAAATTACACAACCTTTTAAACATATGTTTTTGGAAAGATAAAAAAAAATGCACTAAGAATGTTGTTCCACGTAACATTTTTACAAGCAGTGATCACGTGACCGTAGTGAACACGTGACTAATGCAAGTGTAAGTCTGCAGGCTTTATATTCCATCAAGTTGTATTTCTTTAACGAGCTTAATCCGAGCTCTGTTAGCGCTTCTGTTGGGTTAATAATCCAAATATTAAAAACATCTTTCCTCGCTGTAACCAACGAGTTTCACTAATGAGAGCACCGTTTGCTGACCTCTCCGTTAAAAACACCAGACTCATTTTTGAAAATAACCAAACCACCATAAATGTCTGCCAGTTTATTTTTTTTTCATTGAAACAACCTAATAAAATAGGATGATTGTTTGCTGACACCAATAAAATCATTCTCAAATAAATCAGTAAAATTAACTGTCGGAATCATATGGGTCCCGGCGCGGCGCACGGCGCACTCCCCATAAACGTTGTTGAGAGTATAATTTATATGGGGTGCGTCATGGGAAAAGGTACCTTCGGACGGTTAACGTCAATCCTTGAAATGACGTCATAAAATTGAGCAGACGACATTTATTATTATGCATTTCGCAGTAAAAATACCATTTTATTACCAAAATGTGTAACAAAATCACTTTTTAGTTATAAGAACATAATATATTATTGTAAGTTCCTTCTAAATATAGTAACAACTGAAATGTCACAAAATATGACCGAAGGTACATTTTCCCTTGGCGCGCCCCATATAAGAATGTTAAAAGCTGACTATTCACAGTTCTGGAGCGGATCATTAGCTCAGTTGTTAGCGCGTCTGCCTCTGAGTCCAGGGATCGCTAGTTCGATCCCCCTTCCCCTACTCCAACTAAAATTACTTACAGTCTTTCGGAAGAGACGTTAAACCGAGGTCCAAGTGTAGTGGTGCTATACACCGGACACTTAAAAGAACCAGAGACGATTCTGGAATTGGGGAGTCCTCTGTATCTTGCACTATCCACCAAAAACCTAAAATGACTAACACTCTTCTGAAGCTCATATGGGCTTCTTGTAGCGACGATAAATAAAACTAAATACACATTCACAGTTCAGGGTGGAATACTTCAGTGCCTAAGTTACTTCAGTGCCTAAGTTGTATTTAATGCTAATGTTATCACTATATATTGCCTATTAATGACTGAAAATACGCGAATATTGCCGTTATTTTTGACTAATCAGTATATTTTAACCCTTTCCTCCATAAATACGCATTCACGCATGTGCGACCAGTGTAGATCCAGATCAGCCGGCACATCCGTGCCATCTGATCATGATCTGCACTGGTCGCATTTTGGTCAGAAAAAACCTAACGAATCAAAAAGCGAACTGTTTAGATCCTGATCAGATGGCACGAATGTGCCGGCTGATCTGGATCTAAACTGTTCGCCCGTGCAATAAAGTGTGTCTGTGGAGAAAAGGGTTAAATCTAATTTGCGTGAAAATTACTGCGTTAGCCACGCTATAAAAACTTCGGCTTTAAATATATCCGCTCGTACATTGACTGTGTAAGAATATGACATCGCATTTTCATGTTCACATGTCTTCTGCAGTTTTTATTATAAATTTTAGTACTTTCAAAGCCTTAATATTTTCGTTCTAATACGTGACAAGGCAACCTTAACCCTTTCCTCCATAGACACACCTTTTTGCTTGGGCGAACAGTTAAGATCCAGATCAGCCGGAACATCCATGCCGTCTGATCAGGATCTAAACTGTTCGCTTTCTGATTCGCTAGGTTATTTCTGACCAAAATGCGACCAGTTCAGATCCTGATCAGACAGCACGAATGTGCGTAAAAATTCGTATATATAGAGGAAAGGGTTAAAAGAAGTTTATGCATTATATGTCTATCGACAAGTCTTATGAATCGCTTCAAATAAATACACGATTGTACAATTTTGTGTTCTTGTTTGCAGAATTTTCTGCAACATCGTTCGACTTTACTCATTGGCATCCGTCCCCTTAATTGAAATCCGAATCCTCACCTGTGTCCAACATCCTAAAACTGAGAATGGAGACCAGTCTCAACTCTCAAACATCTGATTGGCTGAAATAGCGACCAGTCGCCATTTCAGCCAATCAGATGCTTATGATTTGGGGCTGGTCTCCAATAGTTTTAGGATCTTGGGCCCTGATGTATACTCTTTAAATAAACACGAATGATCAATTCCACAGCTACATGTAAAATCTCCCAAAACAAAAAGCCATTTATTCATGCACGGTCATAGAAAATTGCAAATTAATTCGGTGTAACACAATCTATTCGTAGAAATGTGTGCGCTTTGCACGAAGGAGTTTTTCACATATTTTGCTTTCTTAAAGAGTATGGAAGAAATAAGGAACCATAATTAAATCGTTGTTCGAACCAAAATATTGTAGTCATTTTACTTATTTAATTTTATTATTTAGCAATTCGTTTATCCATGTTTTCAAACTTTTGATTCATTGCCAATTGAACATCGAGAAAATAGTTTCAAATACGCAACATTCTTTCAATTTGTGTCAACTAGTGTAACGTCCTTTGTTTTACGCGATCAGCACATGTTCACCACATGTCACCAATATCCTTAATTCCTTCAAACCCGGATATACGGAATTGTTTATTCGGCAACTGTGACACTTCTCGCGGACCGTACACTTCTACCAATTATGTCCAGTCATTTACGAGCCGGGGTATTCGAGTGACACTTTGACACAATTATGCGTAGTCATAAAGCAGTTTCATTTTGATAACCTTTCTCCAAACTGAAAGAACAGTTGTAGAAGATAACACAGGCAGAAAAGAGATAAATATTGTTAAATAGTTTTAATTGATTCGTTTATCTTAATTTTGATAATCAGATTAAGAGATGTTTTATCCGGCGGATTACCATGAAGTGATGATGTCACAATATCAAACATACTACGGTAAACCTTTTTATGTTATCTTTCGTTCGTATGATAGAACAGTTTCTTTAACAGGTAACTTATGCAGAAGGTGTTCGAACGTTTAGTTTACTGGAAGGATGTTCTTTGATTTAACATCTTTTGAGGCTTAATTAAATCGCAATTCTTTAATTCCAGGCTAACAATATTTAGGAAAGTTCTCTTAAATTTATGCAAAAAATATTCAAAAGCCTTTAAGTATAAAACACGTTCTTTTATTTTTACAGTCTTTACCGGAGCTGATTTAATTTTTTATAACTGTCAGTATGCTATTAATATCATCATTCTTAATGATAAAATAAAATTTCTCTAAACAAGTACATTTGTATATAGAAATAAATTATATAAAAAACATATTTAAATCTTCTGTTTACTGGAAAAAGAAAAATACTCTTTCTGGTGGAAAGGTGTACGTCTATTTTTAGGTCCATAATTTTCCAGTTGCTGCTTCTAAATACTGATATTAAATTAAGCGGAGTCTCGACTTATTTAAGAAATTTATGTATCTTATGTACTTTGCCTTGTAAAATGATTCATTTTATTTTAATTATTTCTGCTTTCGTTTGCCTAGGATTGTAGATTGTGTTTGGGTTGTATTTATAAACCTGCAAAAACTTCCAGCTAAACACCCGGATATGAATATCTCGTTTTTTGTTTATTTCATTTTATGTTTATGTTGTTTTTGTTTTTAGTTGTACATCGACTGTGATAATTTTCTTTTTTATCTGAATGCGTTTCAACATATTGCTGGTAGAAAGTTATTTTTTTTTTGTTAATCTAAATGCGTTTCAACATTTTGGTAGAAGAGAGGATAACGTTATATGGGACGGTTCCGCTCAGCTTCCGT
The DNA here is from genome assembly GCA_038501625.1 of Corbicula japonica. Classification (NCBI taxonomy): domain Eukaryota; kingdom Metazoa; phylum Mollusca; class Bivalvia; order Venerida; family Cyrenidae; genus Corbicula; species Corbicula japonica. Next base: position 1,785,687 of record JAZAYU010000074.1, on the reverse strand, counting down.
AGTCAGCCTGTTGAATCTGACACCCCTTATTTTGTTGACATAGGCCATTTATAAGCCGCTATAAAACCTCTAGAAACATATTCGCTCTCTCGACTAATTGAGCACTTGAAACTCGTGTTTATTTTACTGTCTTGTAGAAAGTGTGTTGAAACTTTCCACCGAAGTTTGTTTGTACAAACGGAGATGAAATATTACTACAAGTTTGCCATTTTATGAAATATTTTAGCATAAGATGGAGTTTATAGATTTTGATACGGACATACGGATACTTGCAAAGTATTATTTAAATGGTAAATATGTCTCTTTTTCTCCAATTATTTCTCATTTTACTTATTTAACTAAGTTTTCCCACGAACTTTGTAAAACTGTAAAATTTGAAACACGTGCACATGGCAGCTAACACGTATGGTTTTTGTTCTTTAATTAAACGCCGGAAACGGCGTATCCATTCCTGTAATAAAGGGGCGACGGAAAAGATCTCACGTTATTTACGCAAAACTCATGTGAGTGCAGGGTCCGATGCAAGCTTTTCAGGAAGGGGTTTGATTGGGGCCGTCTTGTGGTATTTACATAATAATGTCCAACTCTGGTCAAAATATGAACAGATTGTTTTCCAAAATGGTGGTTCGTACAACCTCTCAAGATTCGCTCCTGTTGGTTCCTAAATTTTGAAACCTGGTTTTGCGGCGTTAGAAAGAAGGGGCGGAGTATAGTCCCTCACTCCCTGTGGACCATGTTCGATATGTTGACCGTTATTTGACTGTTTTTAGCCTTTTCGGTATTTTTAGGGGTCCCTTGCCGTATTAATAAATGTATTTTTGTGGACATTTAGTAATTATTCACAGAATTACAATTCTGCTCATCATTCCAATATAAGGAGAAGTTTGTTTTGCATGATGTTGTATGCTTAGGCGAAAGAGATATTATTTAAGAAAAAAAATGCTATGCCACTCAACAAACGTTGTACCGTATTTTTTTTAATGGAACTCAGAAAATTTTATTCGAATTCCTGAGCAAGTCTATTGTTAAATTAACGTAAACATGCTATGACGAAATTGCCCTTTCTCTGCAAACATGTTGACAATATGTACTCGTAAAAACTCAAATGACTCAAACGTGATACGCTCCTTTTATAAATGCACACTTTGTAAGCAGAAGTATATTAATAGGAAGATAATCAACAATAGTACAAAGTTCGAAAGTGGAGTTTGTTATTCAACAATTGATGATTGAATATGGATCAATATGGTCCGGTTTTGACCTCTGAACTGTGACCTTTGGACAGTTCACTGCATTTAATATATAGAATGCTTTTAACTATAAGTAGACAGTCACGTGACCATTGTGATAAGCAAATTCCCTTTATTTTGAAAAGTCAAAATACCTTAATAACATTAACGACTCACTGCGTAAAATCGAATATTAGTATTTTGCAATGACTTTGTGTATAAAACGTAACTGATGTTTACAGAATTTATTTGGCCAGTTTTTTATTTGACATTTGTATAAATTCTAATTTATATATTAAATTTTACTAATAGTTATTTATCTATGTAGCAGAATCATGGTGCAGAAATTAAATCGTTATCTTCACCAGTGTTTATAACATGAACACCCGATGGGCGTATCAAGCGCTTAATTAAGATTGTCTAATTTTTTCATTGAGCGTCTGGGATCATATTTTTTTTGTTATTTTATACGCGGGTGGGTCATTCACTAATGTTGACATTATGTTATGTTTTGCGGAATTTACTGCAAAGAATTTGTATTGTTTATTTCGCGGGAGGTTAATTTTCGTGTCAAGCGCTAAATCTGTTTATTTCGCACGTGCGTATTTTCGTGTCAACAGCGAACTCTGTTTATTTCGAAGCGGTATTTTCGTGTCAACCGCGAACTCTGTTTATTTCGAAGGGGTATATTCGAAGTAAAGCAAAAAACACAAATACATGTACAAAACAAAACACGAATCATTCATGTCGATTTGTGCATTGAAATCAAGCGAATTTAATACTTGCGATCTATAGTAGGTTACTGATACTAGACGGTCACATGACAGACATTTACTTTTAAATGTGGTGAAATCGGCAAAAGGTTTTACAAATTTGATATCGCCATGTTCTCTTAATGAGTATTGTTAACAGAAAAAAATATATATAATTAACCATTTTCGCCATAAGATCATAAGGTCATAGATAAAGATACTTTGACTGTCTGTATACTGGTCTGAATGATCTACACAGATAATTATCGCAAAATATCAAAGTTCGTTCAGGAAATTCTTACAAAAATTAAGAAACGATATTAATGCATATCATAAGACTTTGAAGAAAGTGTATTTGCCTGACTTCGTATTCGTCTGCACTGTTGAGTAGGACATTCGTAAGACGGCATTCGTCGGAGCGAACAATTCTGTCCACATCGCAGTGCCTTTAATCTTCTCGAAACATCTGAAAACATCTGGATGTTGTTGTAAATCAAAATCGCGATACGCTCCCTGCCGCGCCTCAAGTTGCCCCCATACCGACATTGCTGACAAATTGATCGTTGATTTATTCACCTGCATGGTTTATTACTGTTACAAATCCGTCCAGATGAAAAATGCGTTTAACTATTGCGAAAAATCAAATAGACAGGATATTTTTAACGAAGGCAGATACAGAATCTGTATCTTGCTTTTCGATGTTAATTTCTATTTTTGACTCGGCTATATTTGACTAATGCAATCCATATTTATGTTGCGAGAAAACAGAAAAATGTTTGTGTCTATTTAAATATAGAATGGAAATAAAACGCTTAACATTGATCGAATGAAGTGAAATGAATTTATAAGCAGAAAAGTTTAGAGATTTTGCGTTATTTTGTTATAAACTGATACCGTTACTAAGACTGATGAGGGAAAATTTGTGTGAAATTTAAAAATGTAACAAAAACGTTACGAAATCGACACAAGTTATATTATTCAAACTAATATAACGTAAAATAATTCCCAAATTATTCGTCAATGGCAGTTTGTGGCTGTGCTTAACTGTGTCCTCTTCTTAACTTGTAACATCAAGATTTCTAACACACCTAATATTAAACAAATACAGTCCAACATGTACTAAAGACCACCTGTACACAAAGACCACTTGTGGGCCAAGACCACATTATTATTTGTCCCTCTATCTAAATAAATTAACGGTAGACGAAGACAATCTGCCTTCAAAAATCACGTTTGAGTTTCCTCGTGAGTGGTTTTTTGGTCTTTGAAGACAGGTTAGACCATATGTCTTATTTGATAAGAATTCAGATACATCTGTTCTTATGATAAAGGGAGATGATTCAACAATGTTGTCATTTTTAAACTTTTTCTTCGACGTTAAATCAAATATTTATAAAACGGTTCACGAAGTTCTCCCTCAAAAGAATATACTTTTGAGACGTTTATCTCATTTCAAACAAGACATTTATTATGAAACCTCAGTTTTGGCTTCCTGCTACTGTTTGTAAACACCAATGATACATTAGAGAGTTTCCCGAGAATTAGTTTTTAAACATCCCATAAATCTGGAGGAAACTATTCATAAAAATCACAAACTCAGTTGAACGTTCGGAACTAATTGGAAATAAAAACTGACCGGGCACTACACCCAAAACTAATCATTCATTTCTGATGCTTGGCAGATAATTTACTTGAATTTAGTTTCTAGTACTAGTTTATGATGGAAATTTTCTGAGAATTTATTAGCTCTCATGAAAAAATTCAAGTGAAAATGTAGGTGTTTGCGTTTTTTGTTTTCATTCTTTCTGTAGATATGAATTGTTAGAATTTGTAATAGAGACGTTTGTTGCTGGCGCCTGAACAGCTAGTTGGTTAAGATTCATAGTTGTATGCCTTATGTTACACCCTAGTAATTCAAGTGATTCGGGAACCAGTCTTAGTTTTAAAGACGAAGCGGTAGTTTATGATTTCACATATTATAAATTTTACATAAGCACCGTTTGCAAATATTACGTTACTGCTTCCCGTTTGTTAGGGTTGTTTTTGTTTCAAGGAAATGTTAATTGCGTGATCTGTTGGCAAGGGTGAGACTTTTATTCTTAAATAGTAGGCTATTTGTTTTCAACGAGTAAGTTAGAAAACTCGATTGTTTAAATAAACGGCGAATTCGTGAAATCCAGTACGTTGTGAAAACGGAAACTACCGCAGTCGTCTTTTAAAATGGGGCGCGTCACGGGAAAAGGACCTTCGGACAGTTGGCGTCAATCCCTGAAATAACGTCAGAAAGTTGAACAGACGACATTATTCATTATGCATTTCGCGTTAAAATGTCGTTTTATTGTCAAAATGTGTAAGAAAAACACTTGTTAGTTATGTGAAATTAATGGAAAGTTGTAAGTTTATTCTAAATATAGGAACAACTCAAATGTCACAAAATATGACCGAAGGTGCCTTTTCCCGTGGCGCGCCCCAAATGCAAATTTCAATTTTCGGTTTACAAGGGAGCGTAATATTTAAACTGCGCCCACTGCAGGATCAGCACCTTAAGTTTTATAATTGTATGCAGTACAACGATTGAAACGCCTCGATTTCTAAATTTGCAGAGTATAATGAAATAACCCTAAGTTTTAATTATACAATAAGATGGACCAAAAACTTAAGCCGGGACGTGCATTTGCTTACCTTACTATTGTCGCACTTTTCCTGATGCAGTAGAAAAGTTCTAGCTATTTGAAGAACGTGATATTGAATATATTGTGGTTGTACGCATGTGTACGACACTAAAATAGTCATGCGGATGAATTTACAAGTTGGCGTTCGAATTTGTTTTGTGACAAATGGAGAGATTATCCGAAAGATACATACAGGATGTGGTGATTAAGTGTTTATAAATAAACCACTGTAAGCATTATGATATCCTGGTTAGAAATCTGTTTGACACACAGGTGTTTTCAGACGAACCCTGTTTTTCATTAAAAATGGGTAAAAGTCGAAATGCGAATATCAAGAGAGTTCGTTCGGTGTGCATAGACTGATGACAAACCTAAATTGAAGGAAAGAGAACATAAATAATTTGTAAAGTCCATGACAATTCTCCACATCAGCCAAATGGCTGATTGATATTTGAGTTTTCAGTTTTATATTATAGGGTCTATGACACTGAAAGCGAATTTTCATAAGCGCCGTGACATTTTTTCTTCTTAAAAATAGACCATACCGGTATTGTGAGGAGAAACACATTTTGTCGCATATGAATAGAAATATTTTATGTGCCAAAAGATAAGACACGAACTTTTTATATATAAATCGGTCAACAAACAGTACAAAGACTTTCTGTTTATGTCATTTTAGATGATGACTACTACGCTGAGGGAAGGGAATGCGTCAACTGCGGGGCCATATCAACTCCCATGTGGCGACGGGATGGTACCGGGCACTACTTATGTAATGCGTGTGGTCTACACCACAAGATGAATGGGCTGAACCGGTACCAGGGTAAATCGTCGCCTTCAGCCGTGGTAAGTGTTGGGAGTGGACGATCAATAAATTGGAATTAACTGCCCGCATTAGATCTAAGCAAGAGACAGGCGTATAACACCACAAATTTGTTCCGGGCGCTAATTACGCAAACCCTGAAGAAATACATCGTTCAGTATAGATGAGCTCTTAGCTTACATGTTATCAAGTATAAAATAATGAGTTCTGATATTGTCCAAGCCTTGCTAGACTTGTTTAAACTTGCCTGCCTGCCCGCCCGTCCGTCCGTCTCTCTGTCCGCCACTCCCCTCGTCTTCTATCCGACCCTCCATCCGTACAACAATTCTCAGCGCTTCACACACATCTTAGCGTTCATTTGGGATTTTAATTTTAAACATCTAACTGGTACCATTACCATAAATTTAAACAACTAATTTGATTAGCAATGCAATTTGACACGTTTTAACAAGTTCTGTATTTAAGATATTTGTCATCCAACTATTCGGATTTCATTCATTTCTTCATAAATGCAATCAGTTTGAGCAGCGGTGCAGTTTATATAACGATCGTTAAAAGTCGCATCGAACCTCGATTCATTGATGAATTTTACCGTATTCACAAAAAAGTTTCAACATTAATTCCGATCGTCAGTTGACATTGAATTTCCATTTAATTTTTTAAATGTCACTAATATGGAATGTCAATCTATTGTTATAGGCTACCAATATTACACTAAAAAGACATTTAAATTAAATATTGCTGGTCAAAAAGTTTGTTGGAGCAACCCCTCAGAATGAACAGCTCTGGATCCGCCCCTGGAAAGTCAACTGCATATACGATTGTGCAAATTTCAATGATTTTTTTTAGTAAAAGTAGATTATTAAGAGAAATATATAAATGAAGAAGCTTTGTTCTAGTCTCGTTTCAAATCTCGTCTTACGAGATTTCAGACAACTGCATAAACACTTGCGCAAATTTCAAATTTTTTATTAGTGTAGATTATTAAGAGAAATATATAAAGCTTTGTACAAGTCTTGTTTCACATCTCGTTTACGTGATTTCAGGACGAGGCTCCCGAGGAGAAGATTAGGAAGTTTGAGCAGAAGTATGACAAGGTAGGATTATAACAGTCGTGCTGGATCAACGCATTCTAGATCCGCTGAGTCCTTGATTATAAAACTGTTTCCATGCTTTACTCAGTTCTTCGATTATATTTGAAATGTCTAGAACTTTTTGTCTACATTTAAAAGTGATATAAATATGTCATATTTTTTCAGTTTTATACCTGTTATTTAAAAAATCGAAAGTGAAAGTTTTTGCGTAATCTGAATGGAGCCGGAAACAAGTTTTATAACCGCGGGGCCGGGCCCAGAAATCATTAAATTGATATTATGTTCATACTAAATTTTCAGCTAAACATATTTATTTTCATTCTGAATATATGATTGTTATTTACTTAAAATAGATTACAGAAATAGAATAAAATCTTCAAAGTATTATGAAAATATTTCAAATAACACGAATACATGCTATTGTAGAAAACAAGTCTTTAAAACAAAAAATAGTACACACGCTTATTTTTTCAATTAAGTAAGCTAAAATGATCACTTTGAGTTGAGTTCAAATATTTTTATTGAAATTAGCACCTGGTCACCACCGAAACAATCATGGCTGCTCGCGCTAGCTATAAAATTCATTTTAATTATTTTTTTCTTAAAATACCTCTTGTTGCTTTTTTAATCAACTAAAGCATGTGACTTCAAAGTAGATTAAATTAATTCATGAGTAAATGCATGTCCCACGAATCCGACTTTTAGTTAACCTAAAATACGGGTTGCATTAATGCTGAACCGATCTTGTATCAACAACTAAATTACTTAAATTTTTGTTCGTTTACTGTAGTATCTTTTAATTTCGCGGCGATGAATTTAGGCGCAAAAGCCGCAAATGATATGCTCGCGATGACAGAAATTCTATTAAGATATATAATTACACGGTGTAATTTCGCAGAGGTTTACATTCGCGCTTGAACATGAACGCGAAATAAACACTCGCGAAATATTATGATAATCCGGAATTACATTTATAGTGAAAAAAAAACTAATATAAAATTCCTATTCCTATCCATGGTAAAAATAACTAGTTTCAGGATCGGATAACTGAAAAGGGTTCGCGGGGGGGGGGGGGGGGGGGGGGCGGGTGTTGCATGATTATTTCCTATATCTGGCACAATTTCCTATGAAAACTTAAAATTGCTGTCAAAAAAGGAGGTTCGAGCAACCCCACCGAACCACCGCTGGATCCGCTTTTGAGTTTTTAGTTAGATGTTGTAATAAGAAACTGATTCGATTCGCTAAACCAGTGAAACAATTAAACACTGAAACAGTGAATGTTAACATGTTCATGTATACAGGATATGACCGTATGTGACACACGTGCTTACCAATACAATATAATTATGCTATTTCGCAATACAGTTTCTAGAGTTAACTCCGTTTCTGATACGGTTGTCTAGGTTTTAACCATCAGAGTCAGTAACTTAAAATCTGCCAATTTCGTCATATTTCAATTGTTTAATATTTTACAAAATACAATAGAAAAGAAAGGGTCGTTCTCACTGTTTACCTCCGTTTTAGTATATGGAGGTCAGAACGAAAGTAGCACTGAAACAATTTTTACGCATTATGTACAGGGACGTTAGTGCAATGATTCCAGGTGTCCAAGATCATAAAACCAAAACTGAGGACCAGTTTCAAATCTCAAACATCCGATTGTACTCTGATTGTACTGGTCGCCATTTCAGCCAAATATTCTTGAGATTTGAGACTGGTCTCCAATCTCAATTTTATGATCTTGGGCCAGGGCTTGACTAAAATGCTGAAAATTAGGCCGTCAAATTTTTATTGTTTAATCGTTTTATGTTTTGGTTTACAACATTACATTTAAAAACAATCTTTATTTATTTTAGACGAGCAGCAAGACACGGATGGGTTTACAGTGCGCAAACTGTAATACGACGACAACGACGTTATGGCGACGTAACGGAGATGGAGAGCCCGTATGTAACGCCTGTGGTCTCTACTTCAAACTTCATCAGGTATGGATTGTTGTATTTTATCCGCGGTACGCCTATGTTGTATCTACTGTAGAATAGCTTTTTCGATCCACGGAAAATAAGTGATTTCAAACCCTAACCGTTGTTGTTTAAGCGAAAAATATTTGTTTATGAAATAATTTTTCGCGGATTTCATGAGATAACTACTTTAAACTGTCGTGATCAAACTATGCAAAAATACCATCTCACAATATTAAAGTTTGTCTTAATAGAGTTCAGGGTAGAATACTCGAATGCCTCAATTGTAGTTGATATTAATAGTTTCACTATAAGGCTTATAAATGACATAAACAGAGCGAATTTCGCCGAAACTTTTGAGTATCAGTTCATTTTAGGAACTTTCACGTTAGATATGTTCACTCATAGATTGACTGTGTAAGAATTATTACATCACATTTTCTTTAACCGGTCGTCTACAGTTTATATTAAGAATTATGATATTTGAAAATACTTGATATTTTCGTCCTGATATATGACTAGGCAACTTTATGTGATACCACAAAACACTAAACGTTGCTCAATAGAAGTTGCTCTTAATGTTTAAATTTGAAATAATGAGCTTTACTTCAAAATGTGCCAAAGACATCGAATGCTTTTATAAAACATATACGTGTATGTATGTGCACGTGTTTCGGACTTAATAAATTTTGTACTTCTGTTCCAAAGGGCGAAGCTTGCATTCACATTAGCGCTAACTTGACTATTGCATGTCTCCGTATTCCGATTATACAAATTTTGTTTTATATTTAATACACGTCTGTCACAGCTAAGTTATTGTCCAACAGGTAAACAGACCAATGTCGATGAAGAAAGACGGGATCCAGACCCGGAAGCGGAAGCCGAGGACATCCAACAGCAAGAAGTCGTCTGCTAAGGAGACTGCACATTCATCCCATACCACATCACACAACATGGCTACCACGCATGCCCAGTCGGGGCTACTAGATCTCAGCCAAAGGAACGATAACTCTATTGCCAATTCAAGTAAGTGAATCTAACCATGTTTTTTATTAATTGCATAGACATTCATAGTGTTTGTAAAACTACACGTCTGGAGACTGTGACACGTTTTGTAATAAAAATTTTAAAAAAAGTTACATAATTCTGCAAACCAAGAAAATGATCGAGGTAATTCGGATCTAATTCATCTTATTATAATCTTCGAAGAGCCAAATGATATTTGCTTGAAAGTAAACTTCCGCTTAATAGCATGACCCTAATATCCGGACATAATCAGACGAAGTTCGCTATTTAATTACGGTGTCTGCGATCAAACGCGGGCTCAGAAGGTGCGTTAAAGACTTTTTAATAATAATTTCATCTCTATTTTCAGTGCCAGACATGAAAACGAACGTCACTTACAACAACATGTACCAGAACCCAAACCATGGTACCAATTCCGCCGTTCTTGCCGCCCTGAACACGCCACCTCCGGCCCTGATGCCCGTCAGCGCCCTTGCCTCCCAGCTGAACGCGCCGGTAACCAGCGCATACAGACCTAGTCAAGATATTCTCTATGCAAAAACCATGACAAGCTCTATGGAGCGTGAGCACGCGAACTCTGTAGCTAAAAATAACCCCAACCTTTCAAGTCTCATGAACTTTAAGATGGACCGAGACTCTACGCCAGTAAAGTCGGAACCAATGTCCCTAGACAGTGAACAATCTAATTACTCAGTTTTTAAAATGGAAAATCTTATGACTTACAAACATGACCAGTCGATGGTTTTCAAAACCGATCCAGACCATTCAGAATTGATGAAAACGTCACATGACCTGTTTGAACCGTCACCTCCCAAAGCAATACCGGTTACCGTTGAGAACGGGTCACCGGACATGCGCGAACACAGCCCTGGACAGGAAGCAGACGGTGACATGATACAGTTAAAGCCAGCCGTCGCAGTTTCGCATTCGTAATTCTGAACACTTAACGGTTTGAAAGGGTTTGTGTAAATGAAATATGCCATATCACTGACAAAGCATGGTTCAAATAAACTTTGAACAGAATCCAAGTGTGCTACCATTTCAATGAGATTTGAACGTGTGTAAATAGACATACTTTAAGTAAAAGTTGAACGAATGGAAAGAATTCTGCATAATGTTTGATTTTTTTAGTGCATACATATATTTATGATTTAAAATAGAGTTTCAATGTAAAAAAATAACAATATTTACTTACAGCAAAACATTTGCATTGTTGTAATATGATTTTTTTAAATGCTTTTAAGTAGGGATGTGACCGGTTACGGATTTTGTAACATGTAAAACGGAACTTGTAACCAATTGGTTTATCGTTTATATATCCCTACTTTTAAGTACATATAATAGTTGTATACATCTGAATGCGAAAATTTTCTTTTGCCGAGCTTACCGGCATTCTGCACAGTGGTGTGAATTAATCTGGAGAGTAAGGAAAAAAACATGAATAAGAAATTATAAATGCAGCTATATTCGTAAAATGTTATTACAACGATTTATTGGACAAAACGTTTGCAAATCGTTTGAATTGAAGTATACCAGTATTTTGTTTCTTGCCAAAACTGTAATATTTTTGTAATTTACGGATATCAGACTAAACATTGACATAAGTTTACGCATTTGCCGAATAAGGCAACTTTTATAGTGATGTCAGTTAGTCTGTTATAAACATGATTAATCAACCACAAAGCCCTCTATTAAAATTTAGAATTATTGACTGGTCATTAAAAAATATTTAATTTTAAAGGGCTTCCATCCGACCACTGAAACAGGGGGTTTAACATGTTAACCCTTAAAATTCCAAGAAATGCTTTTTTGTTTCCCCTTGAGAATTTCAACCCATTTGTAAAATTTAATTACAATACATTATTTAAAATTTTTCGACGTACAGAAATAGCATGTAATATTTTGACCTTTGAATTTCATGTTTAAGTTAAACCCCTGATTTAAATTTCTGTCGTTATAAAAACATACATTTTATTAGATATTAAATAATTTGCACTTTATATCCAATAATTATGACCCTGTTTTGATAGATTTTATGGTTTGTAAGACAAATATACTTGTAATCACAAGCAAATGTGATCGAAATCGAAAACATTGCGAGTTTTAAGCGACATTCAATTTGTCATTTAAAGCATAAAATTGTAACGTTAAGCGTTATTTGTTACTTAAAATGATTTTAAAATGTAAGCGTTTGTGTATGAATATATGACTTACACATATGTATGACTTGCAGATGTGTTGTAGAAATTCATGTTTATATATCTGGTAAAACGAGACTATCATGCAGCATTTCAATAAAATATTGTTTCAATTTACATAGAATGGCTTGCTTATTTGTAACAGAATCCAGCGGTTGTTCAATTGTTTCAATTTACATAGTACGGCTTGTTTATTTATAACAGAGAATCCAGCGGTTGTTCAATTGTTTCAATTTACATAGTACGGATTGTTTATTTATAACAGATGATCCAGCGGTTGTGTTACTGTTTCAATTTACATGGAATGGCTTGTAAATTTATAACAGTGATCCAGCGGTTGTTCAATTGTTTCAACTGACATAGAATGGCTTGTTTATTTATAACAGAGAATCCAGCGGTTGTTCAATTGTTTCAATTTACATTGAATGGCTTGTTTATTTAAAACAGAGAATCCAGCGGTTGTTCAATTGTTTCAAATTACATAAAATGGCTTGTTTATTTTTAACAGAGAATCAAGAGTTTGTTCAGTTGTGCTCGCTCCAACCCTAAACGATATTAATTTTTGATGGGAATTTTGGTCACACAGTTGGAAATTATCATGTCACGACTCACTACCCTAAGACTGCCCCAGTCGAACCCCGCTATCTAAAAATCTTGAATCGCACCCTGGAATCGGACTAAGGGCTCCAAAAACCGAGTATGGAGACCAGTATTAAATATCAAGCTTCCCATTGGTCAGATTTGGGACTATGTACTAATCCGACCAATCAAATTGGTCAGATCTGAAACTACATGTTGTTTCTTTGCTATATTTTTTAAATTTTGGGACCAGGCAAATGTTTTGTTATACAGATTAACTTAAGAGAGGAAATTTTAAAAGCAAACTATTCTTGGCTTCCAGCACCGTTTATTTAAGAGGTCGCAGACATTGCAAATGGCGAAAACTGGCTAAAATTTCAAAAATGAATTTTGGGGGAAATACTTATTGCCACCTAGATTTTAGTAAAGAAATGTATTTAGCTACGGATGTTGTTAATGTTTGCAAGCTCAATTTAGTCTTGTTCTAATTACCAAGCACATACTAAAACAAAAGAAAAACCGTTTGCATTAAAACTCTGAAATTCACGGACAATATACCAAAGTAACTAATATCTGAAATGAGTTTATGCTAGTCTACAATGTTTAGTGCCAGTTCGTCTAAATAATGTAAGGGTTTTCAAGAAATTCAAGGAAAACTTACTTCCTGGTTCAAACCGAAAGTAGAAATCTTTAGAAATCTACTTTCGGTATGAACCAGGAAATAAGTTTTTCTTGAATTTCTTGAAAACCCTAATATTATTTTAATTTGTTTTAAGCATAATTATAGCTTCAAATTTCCTATCTCGTTGATATTGAGGCAAAAAAAACCCCCATCAGTATGCCAATCACGAAATCAAACACGCGTCCATCCGAAACGGCGGACAAGTCCATCCATGCGGGGCATCTGACGGTCAGTCATGAAAATTAATTCAGACCTTAATGCCAGAACTTCCCGCTGTGTTATGTAATCTAATGATGTTGACAGGTATATTGGCAATAAACAGATTACAGCAGATGTCATAGGCTGTAAATACACCTGTGCATGTCCTCTTAACACATTAAGTCAATAAATTAAATGCAAGATAGCGTGTTTTATAGCTTATCAATAAAAAATGAATTATTTTAGAAAAAAAAACGACAACAAATTGTTTTTCGACTGTCACGAAAAATAAAAATGCAAGATAGTGTGTTTTATGTAAGATCAATTTTATTTCAAATAAGGATTATTTCAGTAAATGAAATTTAATAATTTTAAATAAAACAATACAGGTTTTTCCGAGATTGAATTTTGAGCATATTTAAAAGCATACTATTTTGTATCATTTCAGCTGCTATGAATTAGATGTACTGCATAGTGAATATAATGATCTTTTTGTGTTTTTTTTTTTGAATTACTATTCTTTTAAGATATAGTACATGTAGAAAGGTTATTGACAACTAGAAAGTCACGTGGCAGACAAGCACATCTAAATATGGTTTATCAGCAAAAAGTTTTACAATTTTAATATCGCCTTGCAATTTTCGAGTAGGCTACTGAACGCTGGAAAAATATTTAAGTCGCCTCTTTATCATAAGATCAGTAATGGTCAGATAATCAACGTATCACGTGACTGTCTCCTTATCCGTAATACGTTATATAATAAATCGTCGAAATATGTTTAAATTATAAACAACGAAAAAAAAGAAGCAGTTCAACATGGTGTAGCCAGTGTACCAAATTACTTGTAATAATATACTTATTCTATCCCATTCTGGAATTTATAAATCAAATAAATGTGACCCCACCGTGCCCTTCTTTTTCTGTTTATTGAAATTTTGTCGGGATGGTGGATACCGGCAAACCGACAAAGCCCGCAGAACAGGCAGATGCATGCTATTGTTGTTCGACAGACCCCACAGAACACAGATTTATAATATTGTTGATCGAGAGGGGCCCGCAGACCCCACAAATTTATGCTATTGGTAGTCGACAGACCCCACAAATTTATGCTATTGGTAGTCGACAGACCCCACAAATTTATGCTATTGGTAGTCGACAGACCTCACAAATTTATGCTATTGGTAGTCGACAGACCTCACAAATTTATGCTATTGGTAGTCGACAGACCCCACAAATTTATGCTATTGGTAGTCGACAGACCTCACAAATTTATGCTATTGGTAGTCGACAGACCTCACAAATTTATGCTATTGGTAGTCGACAGACCTCACAAATTTATGCTATTGGTAGTCGACAGACCCCACAAATTTATGCTATTGGTAGTCGACAGACCTCACAAATTTATGCTATAGGTAGTCGACAGACCTCACAAATTTATGCTATTGGTAGTCGACAGACCCCACAAATTTATGCTATTGGTAGTCGACAGACCCCACAAATTTATGCTATCGGTAGTCGACAGACCCCACAAATTTATGCTATTGATGGTCGACAGACCCACAGATTTATGCTTTTGTTGGTCGTCAGACACAACAGCTTTAAGCAATTTTTGTTCGGCAAGCCCACAGATCTATCCTATTGTTGGTAGGCAGACCCATAGATTTATGCTATTGTAAGTCGGCAGATCCACAGATCTATTCTATTGTTGTTTGGCTGACCCACGGATTTGTCCTATTGTTGGTTGGCATTCCTGCAGATTTAAGCTATAATTGTTTGCAGACCCAACAGATCTATGCTATTGTTGGTCGACAGACCCACAGATCTAAGCTATTATTGGTCGACAGACACACAGATCTAAGCTATTGTTGGTCGACAGACCCACAGATATTTGCTATTGTTGGTCGACAGTCCCACAGATCCATGCTACTGTTGGTCGGCAGACCTACAGATTAATGTTATTGTTGTTCGGCAAGCCCAGAGACATATCCAATTGTTGTTCGGTTGACCCACAGATCTATCCTATTGTTGGTTGGCAGTCCTGCAGATTTATGCCATAACTGTTTGCAGAACCAACAGATCTATGCTATTGTTGATCGACAGAACACAGATTTATGCTATTGACACAGATCTATGCTATTGTTGGTCGGCAGACCCACATATCTATGCTATTGTAAGTCGGGAGACCCACAGATCTTTGCTATTGTTGGTCGACAGACCCGCAGATTTATGCTATTGTTGGTCGACAGACTCAAAGATCTATGCTTTATTTAGTCGACAGAACCACAAATCTATGACAATGTTAATCGGCAGACCCTCAGATCTATGCTTTTGTTGGTCGACAGACACAACAGATTTAAGCAAGCCCACAGATCTTTCCTTTTGTTGTTAGGTTGACCCATACGCCCACAGATTTATGCTATTGCCAAAGATTTATGCTATTGTTGGTCGACAGGGCCCAGATTTATGCTAATGCTAGACCCACAGATTTATGCGATTGTTGGTCGACAGTCACACAGATCTATGCTATTGTTAGTCGGCAGACCCACCGATCAATGGTATTGTTGGCTGGCAGAACCACAGATCTATCCTATTGTTAGTCGGCAGACCCACAGATCTATGCTATTGTTGTTTGGCAGACCCACAGATCTATTCTATTGTTAGTCGCCAGACACACCGATCTATTCTATTGTTAGTCGACAGACACACGGATCTATGCTATTGTTAGTCGGCAGACGCACAGATCTATCCTATCGTTAGTCGGCAGACACACAGATCTATGCTTTTGTTAGTCGACAGACACACCGATATATGCTATTGTTAGTCGGCAGACCCACAGATCTATCCTATTGTTAGTTGGCAGACACACACATCTATCCTATTGTTAGTCGGCAGACCCACAGATCTATCCTATTGTTAGTTGGCAGACACACAGATCTATCCTATTGTTAGTTGGCAGACACACAAACCTATGCTATTGTTAGTCGACAGACACACAGATCTATGCTATTGTTAGTAGACAGACACACAGATCTATGCTATTGTTAGTGGGCAGACACACAGATCTATCCTATTGTTAGTCGGCAGACCCACAGATCTATGCCGTTGTTAGTGGGCAGACACACAGATCTGTTAGTCGGCAGACCCACAGATCTATGCTATTGTTGGTTGGCAGACCCACAGATCTATCCTATTATTAGTCGGCAGACCCACAGATATATGCTATTGTTGGGAAGGACAAAAACACACAAACTCAATAGTCAATATTATCATTCATTGATTTATTGAGTTTTCTGTTAAAAACTAAAATACATGAATGTTACAGCAATACTCAAAGTAATGATGATGTTATTACAGTCGTAACTATAGGTCAGTTTGTTTAGAACAGCATGGTGTGAACCTATAGCTGGTGAATGGGGTATTGCATTAACCCTTTCCTCCATATATACACATTTTTACGCATGTGCCACCTGTGTAAATCCAGATTAGCTGGTAATTCTGTACTGTCTGATCAGAATCTGCACTAGTCGCATTTTGGTAAGAGATAACCTAACAAATAAATAAGTGAACAGTTTAGATCCTGATCAGAATGCACCGATGTGCCGGCTGATCTGGATCTACTGTTTGCCCTTGGAATTAAGGTGTGTCTATGGAGGAAAGGGTTAAAAGCCTGTCTGGCCAAATCACTGAGCTTGGTGTATCCTGGCTAATGCAGCCTGGCTGCCAAAACCATTAAGTCTTGTATATCTTGGCTAATGCCCATATTGCAAAATAAGAATAATACTCAGAGTACAAAATATGTCCCCAGTTGTGGGCAAAGCCCATTCTATTGCAAACAAACACACCAAACTCTACACAAGCCTCATACAGCAGATTAATTGAAACTAGAATTATCACTAAAAGTGATTAAATACCCCCGCATTTGTGCTTGATAATTGAACTGGGAATGCTTCGAATCAATGGCATAATGTGCCCCACTTTCAATCCAAAGTGTCGTTTTCCCAGTAGCCACATATACAGCAAGTTTCATCACAATATCTCATTCCTTCTTAATTTATTGAGCAGAAATGGTTTGAATATGTTAGTAACAGTGACCTTTACCTAACTTTTATCTAACAACAGTGTGCCAAAAACTGTTTATATATGTGATGCTTTTCATGAGAAATCATCCAGAAACCGTTTTTCTATTTTTAGTAACAGTGAACAGTGACCTTGACCCCATCTGGAACAATTTCAATACCAAGTTTCGTCTGCACAGACACTACCAATACAGCAATTTTCATCACAATATCTCATTCTGAACCAAAGTTATTGAGCATACAGTTTTTTTCTATTTTTACTTTGAATCCCAAAAGTCATCTTCACAAAAACAACCAATACACCAAATTTCATTTAAGAATCTCATTCCAAGCTATAGTTACTGAGTGGAAACAAAGTTTTGAGGTTTAAATAACAGTGACCTTGACCTTGAACCCACAGGCCCCAAAGTCAAACCTAACTGATATCTTGTTATGTTACATCTGTGTCCCAAAAAATAATTAAATCTATGAAGTATATCATGAGTTATAGACCAGAAACAATTTTTCTGTTTTAAGTTACAGTGACCTTGACATTGATCCCACAGGCCCCAAAGTCGTACTCAACCTGTATCTTCTGATATTACATCTATATACCAAAAAAGGATTTAATCTGTGAAGTGTTTCATGAGTTATCATTCGGAAACCATTTTTCTATTTTTAGTAATACTGGCCTTGACATTGACCCCACCAGCCCCAAAGTCGAACTTGACCTGTATCTTGTGATGTTACATCTATTTACCAAACAAGGATTAAATCTGTGAAGTGTTTCGTGAGTTATCCTCTGGAAACCATTTTTCTATTCTTAGTAACAGTGACCTTGACACTGACCCCACCAGCCCCAAAATCGAACTTGACCTGTATCTTATGATGATATACCTGTGTACCAAAAATTATTTGATTCTGTCAAGCCTTTCATGAGTTATCATCCGGAAACGAAGAATCCGACCGACCGACCGACCGACAAGCTCACTCCTATATACCCCCTCAAACTTCGTTTGTGGGGGTATAACTAGCTGAAGCTAAAATCAGCGTACATTTATTATGCTCCTCCAAAGCAGTTCAAACATGTATGATGCCATTAAACAAGAAACAGTTTTAAACTTTTGAAACAGAATCAAAGTATATGGTACTTCCAATGCTATGGGTTTTTTTTATCACATTTAAGAAAATTCAGAAATTACAAACTTGGCATAGGTTTATGGTTTCTTAACCAAGGAAAGGCAGAAAATACACACACAAAAACAAGAAAAAAGCTAACAACTTTTTTGAATAATCACATATCAAATTTGGTGTTATTGCTATAATTTTTTTAAGTACTTTGCCTCGAGTGCTGTTGAATTTACAGAATGGGTTCATTAGGTAAACATAAAACAATAAAATAAGCAAGCCAAGACTGACTATGACTTTAGCTCTTTATGTCATAAGCGTGTTTGCTTTCTTTTTCCTTAACCCTTTCCTCCTTGTATACACCTTTATGGCATGGAAGAATAGCGTAGATCGAGATCAGCTGGCACATCTGTGCAGTCTGATCAGGATCTGAATGGGCCACCAGATAAGATCCAGATCAGCCAGCACAACCATGCAATTTGATCAGGATCTTCACTGTTTGCCATTAGCTTCATTAGGGTATTTCAGACTACAAAACAAACAGTGTAAATCCAGATCAGATGGCATAGATGTACAATTGACGTGGTTCAACACTGTTTGCACATGTGATAAATGGAGAAATGGTTTCATGATAAAGATGATTTTTTTAATAAATTATAATTAATAATTTTAATATAATAATGCTCTTTTTAAATTTCTGCAGCTTCAGCTAGAGGTTGAATTTAACAAAGAATGTTTCCCTAAGCTGAGATCTTTAAATGATTGCAAGACACATATTGAAAGGGAGACTAATGCTACAACTGTTATTGCATTAAGATAATTGTAAGAACATAAACCATTTATAATGAAACAGCTTAGCACGTAAGTACAGTGTATATATATAATATTAACACTTTCCTGTATAGATACACCTTTATTGCTAGGGCGAACAGTTTAGATCAAGATCAGCCGGAACATCCGTGCCGTCTCATCAGGATCTAAACTTCGCTTTTCGATTTATTAGGTTATTCCTGACCAAAATGCGACCAGTGCAGACCCTCATCAGACGGCACAGTGGTCCGCATGCGTAAAAATGCGTATATATCAAGGAAAGGGTTAAGCAAATCAGCTTTTTATCACCCATATATGCGAGTTTTATCGCATGTGACACCGGTGTAAATCATCTGTGCCCCTGACCATCCATGCTGTCTGATCGGAATCTACAATTGTCAATTGTCACATTTTGGTCAGAAATAATGTAATGAATCAAAAGCAAACAGTGTAGATCCTGATCAGACAGCAATCAGGGGATAACAACCAAGGGTTTAACCCTTTCCTGTATAGATACACTTTAATTGCGTGGGCGAACAGTTTAGATCCAGATCAGCCGGCATATCTTGCCGTCTGATCAGGATCTAAACTGTTAACTTTTTTTCATTTTTTTAGGTTATTTCTGACCAAAATGCGACCAGTGCAGAAAGCACAGATGTGCCAGCTGTTCTGGATCTACAGTGGTCGCACATGCATAAAAAGGCGTATATATCAAGGAAAGGGTTAAGCAAATCAGCTTTTTTATCACCCATATATGCGAGTTTTATCGCATGTGACACCGGTGTAAATCATCTGTGCCCCTGACCATCCATGCTGTCTGATCGAAATCTACAATTGTCAATTGTCACATTTTGGTCAGAAATGATGAAGTATATCAAAAGCAAACAGTGTAGATCCTGATCAGACACCACTCATGAGATAACAAACAAGGGTTAAAGACACTCCAACTTAATAGCATTCACAAATCTACCAGCCTGCGGATATACTGAAAAGAAAAGAAATTCTTTTTAATTTAGAAAAACAATTGTAAAGGGCTACACTTTTAACTTAGGGCTTAAGGATGTGTAAAGAACTGATGTATAAAAATAAAATCTTGTAAGAAACATTCAAATACTGTGAAATCATTAATATTTGTAGGGAACTTTTTTGTGGCTTTTCATGGGAAGATTGATCCACACATTAAAAATGATCAAGAAATGAAAATTTAACTTAACCCTTTCCTCCATTTATACGCATTTTTTACCCATGTGCGACCTGTGTAGATCCAGATCAGCCAGTACATCCTTGCCATCTGATCAGTATCTAAACTGTTCACTATTTTATTTATTAGGTTATTTCCGATAAAAAAGTGACCAGTGCAGATCCTGATCAGACGGCATGGAGGGCCGGGTGATCTGGATCTACACTGGTCGCACATGCGTAAAAATTCATATATATATGGAAGAAAGGGTTAAAATGCAGTTAAGAAAATTAAGATCCACAAAATTTAGAACCCATGAAAACGTTGTCTCATGAAAAACCACAAAATTCTATGCTCATGATAATAAATGCATCCACAATATCTCATGCCTCGAGACCTTAAATGAGACTAAGAAATCAGGGACAAAGTAGTATTTTTTTCCAAATATAAAACCCTTAACTGTTTTAGAATAAGAAATCGCACATCCCATGTTGTGATGTGTGAAATACCCTTGTAAAATATTGACCAGAACTTCACAATCATCTTCTAGTAACATTTATACATGGCAGTGGTTTTAATGCTTTGGGAAATTCTATACCTTCACACACACAACTCAGCTACTAAAATAACCATGTTGATTGACGAGAGCAAAGGCCTGATGGGTAAAAACTGATAATCCTTTAATGAATGATCACAATCGAGCCAATCTAACCGTGTACTCCATTTATATGGCTTTTATCACATTGGCGATTAGTGTAGATCCAGATCACATGCATGGATTCAGCTAGCTCATCCGGGCCATCTGATCTGGATCTTAACTGTTAGCTTCTTAGTAAAAAATAACCTTACGAACATAAAAGCTAACATGTGCTGAATGTTCTTGATCTAAACTATTTTCCCCGCAGAAAAAAGCCATGGAGTCAAGGGTAAAACCAATTTCTTTGCTCAACTTGTATGGTTAACCTTTGCCTTCATATATATACACATTTTTACGCATGTGCGACCAGGGTAGATCCATATCAGCCAGCACATCCGTGCTGTCTAATCAGGATCTGCACTGGTCGCATTTGTGTAAGAAATAACCTAATGAATCAAAAAGCGAACAGTTTAGATCCTGATCAGACGGCACAGATGTGCCAGCTGATTTGGATCTAAACTGTTCACCCACGCAATAAAGATGTCTATGTAGGAAAGGGTTAATATACATGTCTGTACTGTGATATCATTGCACTTTGCGATGTGTATTTTTGCGTATTTGGCGCTAGGAAAAGTGCATGAAATAAAACCAAATCAAACAATTTAAATATCTATTCTCATGAGAACAATGAAGGTGTGCGAATTAATGCCTTCGTGAAATGTTATGTTGTTTTCATGAGATTTGAATCCTGTGAAATCAAATGATACCACAGAAATTGTTTAATGGTTCCTTACTTCATATCCTTTTTTTTTTTGCTTTTTAGTACTTAAACAGCACTTTTTATTTTCATAGTTTTCTTTAACACGCACTAGTCAGCTTCATTCAGTAACTTCTTAATTTCAACTTTTGCAATTCCTGCTTTTTTATTGCCTCTAACCATGTATATTCACACTTCTTAAAAAATAATTCAGCAACAACGCTTTATTTATCTTCACTTTCATCTCTAACATTATTAACATATACATAAATGACAAATATTGCCACTTTTTTCTATGCTTCGTTATCTTGCACAAACAACATCTCATTCTTGCCGAGTCCCGCCTCTTCGAAGGTGATCGGATCTTGACAGCCCTCCGAAGGTTCACACGGAAGTGTCCGTCGAGGAAAGTTTGACACAATATGAAAATTGTCCGGGCAATCCTCGTGACAGAAAGTGAAATAATACAGGTACTGAAACAGAAGTTAAGTGCAATCTTAGTTTTTGTATGCCGGACAAAAATGAAAACTTACCAATTTTTTTAATACAAATATTTTGTTTAGTGATGATATATTTTATTTTTAGTTTAATTTGTTGTATTTGCACATATCTGGACTTTTGATAAAGCGGGGAGATGTTGTTATATTTTCACAGAGATAAAGGTTATCTCCTCTTTCCTAAATAATGATGAGATCAATAATTTTTTTTAAATATGTAAGTCTCAAAAAGATTATTTGACTGTCAAATTTAGAAGTTTATGGCATGTAGAGAAGGAAAAACACAATCTTTAAAGCCCACTGATGCAAAGAAATATTAAGATACAGTTTCTTAAATATCCGTTTTTGCAAATTACCTCCCTTTTAATTAAAATCAGTACAAAATCCAACACTAAATTTTCAACAACCATGTATTGTTTTTTTCTTTGTTTCTTTTTTAAACTGATCAATACTGAACAGACAACTTCGAAGAAAAACATATTGATGATCAAATTTCTCCAGATATTTGCATTCATTGGCATCATTTATGTAAAAGGAGTTTTCCATGTTATGAATTATATACCCTTAACCCTTTACTCAGATATACAGATTTTATCGTTTGTGTAAATCCAGATAAGCCGGAACATCAATGTGGTCTGATCTGGATCTACAATGGCTGCCTCTTATTCAGAAATTACCCAATGCATCTAAACTCAGTGTAGATTCTGGCACCGTGATAATAAAACTTTTTTCATGCTCAACTCAATTCTGTGCTCAAACTTAAAATGTCTAGAACATTAACAGTCTTCATAAATAAGGAATAAATATCTGTTCAACAGTTGTTGTTGAGAGCAATTTTGTCATATTTTCTGTTTAAAATGTTTAATTTATATAATGAACATAAACGAAGTCATCAAATTTTCATGCTCAAATTGAGTCAAGCATGAAAAAAGTTTTATAATCATGTTGCCTTGATCTGATTGTACAGTCTATTTTTTTTATAAAAACATAATATATAAAATATGAATAGTTTTTTATTTAAAATGTTATTATTTATTTAATTATTTATCTTAGAAAGTTGTAAGATAACTTACTGACGGTCTGAATTACAGTAGCCAACAGAATTACCAAGACTATATTACTGCTTTTAAAGCTTACGCATATCTTTAACGAGATTTTTATGTTTTTTTTTCCACTTACGATAAACTAATATAAAATATCGAACAATAAAAAGATGTGGACATGGAAGAAATTCTATATTTTATAATTCCCAATAAGATTTTTGAGCTTTATATACAAAAATATTAACATAATTCGCAAATTTCAAGAACTTCACTTATCGCAAATTTAACCAAAACACAACGTGCTGAAAAAAGCAAATACTGCTTTAAAAACAGGTAAAGTTAGCCTCACAATTTTGTAAAGTTTAGAGAAATTAATAAGTAATGACGGTGTTTGGATGACTTAACGGTGATTGGCTGAATACTTTAGTGAAAGTTTTAAAAAACTATAATTTCCATGCCAGCCACAAATTTTTCATAAAGGATACGTGAAGCTACGTAAAAAGGTAATGTTGCATTTAGTTATTAACTTAAAATCAAATAATTAAGATGATGGTTATTCCTTATATGTCTGTTTCAATTTTTTGTTAATTCGACAATGCATTTTCACTTCAAAAGCACTTTTATTTTTTACTTATAACGCTATGCTTTATTGCTGCTTCTAAACAGGAACTACCCAATCAGCAAGGGAAACAACTCTCAATGGGAGGTAACTCAGTATATCGGTAGGCCCCCATTACAGTATCTAACAGAATTACAAAGACATCCCGTTTTTATGACAGCACAACAGCGTTGCTTTTGCAAGTCACTTCTTTATATTATAAAAAAAAATTCGAATGTATGAAGAAAATAAAGAGACATAGTTTTGGAGGTTAAACTAAAGGTCAGATACATGTGTGTTTATGTGTTGTGGCAATATTGTGTTTACATACTTTTAATGATTGAGTCTTAAGGAACCGTCTCTCTATCCTGGAACCATGAGGTAACTTTAACACGACTCTCACTGCCTCCGGATCATCCTCTGCTGGTTCCGGTGGGATCTCGTCTCTTAGTGTGTCCTTGCGTAGTTCTCTCTCCTGATGATTAAAGGGAGACAATCAATCCACATGTTATCAAAATTGTAAAGGGACAGAATCAAGTCACAAGTTCACAAAACTTTGAAGGAAGATAATTCAGCCACATGTTTAAAAACTAGAATGTGTCCTCAGACACTGATGCCCCCACTGCTTTATATATAATTACATAATGTATTAATAACAAAGGGCCATAACTCTGGTAAAAATGGTCACAGGAAAAAATCCTTCTTTTTTTTACGATCATCTTCACATCCTGCTTGATCCTCTGTGCAAGTTTGAAAGAAATCTGTCTTACAGTTTAGGAGTTGATGCCACAAGATTTGGGGACGTACGGACGGACGTACAGACGGATGTACGTACAGACGGACGAGTGCAACTCTATATGCCTCCCACTTTTTGGGGGCATAAAAAGGTAAAGGGACAGAATCAAGTCACAATTCACATAACTGAAAAGGGAGATAATTCAGCCACATGTTTACAAAATTGTTAAGGGACACAATCAAGCCATAAGTTCACAAAACATATAAGGGTTATTATCAAGCCATATGTTCACAAAACATATAAGGGTTATTATCAAGTCACATGTTCACAAAACATTAAAGGAAGATAATCAAGCTGCATGCTCACAAAACATTGTTCTCTTCTTGTTGAGAAACAATAAAATGAATCAACAAGTGCCAATATTCCAAAAGCAATCATGTAGGAAAGTGATATGCTGAAACAATCAGTAGCTTTTTTTTTTACTTTAGTTACATACCCTGCTGATTGTATATTTAGCTTTTTTTTACTGGTGTTACATACTCTGCTGATATGTATATTTAGCTTTTTTACTAGAGTTACATACTCTGCTGATATGAATATTAAGACTTTTTTTTACTGAGTTACATATCCTGCTGATATGTATATTTAGCTTTTTTTACTGGAGTTACATATCCTGCTGATATGTATATTAAGCTTTTTTTTACTTGAGTTACATATCCTGCTGATATGTATATTTAGCTTTTTTTAACCGGAGTTATATATCCTGTTGATATGTATATTTAGCCATTTTTACTGGAGTTATATATCCTGTTGATATGTATATTTAGCTTTTTTAACTTGAGTTAAATATCCTGCTGATATGTATATTTAGCTTCTTTTTTACAGGAGTTACATATCCTGCTGATATGTATATTTACATATCCTGCTGATATGTATATTTAGCTTTTTTTACTGGAGTTATATATCCTGTTGATAAGTATATTTAGCTTTTTTTACTTGAGTTACATATCCTGCTGATATGTATATTTAGCTTTTTTTACTGGAGTTACATATCCTGCTGATATGTATATTTAGCTTTTTTTACTGGAGTTACATATCCTGCTAATATGTATATTTAGCTTTTTTTACTGGAGTTATATATCCTGTTGTTATGTATATTTAGTTTTTTTTACTGGAGTTACATATCCTGCTGATATGTATACGGTAATTAGCTTTTTTTACTGGAGTTACATATCCTGCTGATATGTATATTTAGCTTTTTTTACTGGAGTTATATATCCTGTTGATATGTATATTTAGCTTTTTTTACTTGAGTTACATATCCTGCTGATATGTATATTTAGCTTTTTTTACTTGAGTTACATATCCTGCTGATATGTATATTTAGCTTTTTTTTACTGGGATTACATATCCTGATGAAATGTATATTTAGCTTTTTTTATACTGGAGTTACATATCCGCTGATATGTATATTTAGTTTTTTTTACTTGAGTTACATATCCTGCTGATATGTATATTTAGCTTTTTTTTTTACTGGAGTTATACGAGGGCTGTTCGGTAAGTTCGTAAAATTTTGATTATAAAACAAAACGTATTTATGTAAGCAAACTAAAACAAGAGTGCCAAACCGACACAAAATACGCCCGTCAAAATGCTTTTCATCAAAGTTGCGTAACGATCCGATGAATATTATTCGACTTGGAGAGCAGAAACTGCTAATTCAGTTTTCGGATTATTCAAGGGCCATAATTCAGGAGTGCCTGGGGGGATTCGGCAGGTTATAGAACTTGGTTGAGATATTATGCCCACCAACATATTCACCAAGTTTGATAAAGACCGGATGAAAACTCTTTGACTTAGAGAGCAGAAACAGTAATTTTGGACAATTCAAGGGCCATAATTCAGGAGTGCCTGGGGGATTTGGCTGGTTATAGAACTTGGTCGAGATATCATGCCCACCAACATATTCACCAAGTTTGATAAAGACAAGATGAAAACTCTTTGACTTAGACAGCGTAAACCCTTATTTTGGACAATTCAAGGGCCATAATTCAGGAGTGCATGGGACGATTTGGCTGGTTATAGAACTTGGTCGAGATATTATGCCCACCAACATATTCACCAAGTTTGATAAAGACCAGATGAAAACTCTTTGACTTAGAGAGCGGAAACAGTAATTTTGGACAATTCAAGGGCCATAATTCAGGAGTGCCTGGGGGGATCTGGCTGGTTTTAGAACTTGGTCGAGATATTATGCCCACAAACATATTCACCAAGTTTGATAAAGACCGGATGAAAACTCTTTGACTTAGAGAGCGAAAACAGTAATTTTGGACAATTCAAGGGCCATAATTCAAGAGTACCTGGGGGGATTTGGCCCGCCGCAGGTGTTCCCATAATACGTCCCGTTTTTCAAACGGGCGTATAAAAAGACATACATACATTTAAATATATTTTCTTCAATCTCTGGAAGATTCAGCAAGATTAACCCTGGGACACCAACACTATGGAAATTACAAATTTGTGTGTATCACATACCCGGGGCACGTCAACGTCAATATGACATTGCTTATATCTCAGGTGTAAGTTAAGTCAAGTAAACGACGCACCTTTTTCACTTATATAATCATCATGCAATTTCCGCACACTTCTTATGCCTGTCTATTCATTTGCTTAATGTTTCTTAATGTTACCAGTCTTCGTTGAATGATGATACAATCATCTGAGACTGTTTTGTAAGTTTAGTTACACGGTCTTAAATGGAACAAACTGCGACGGACAGACGGCCGCTCCAAGGATCATCTTGAATAGACTCTATATCTCTTTTAAAACGCGAGTGCCACTTGTACACACAAGCTTGACTTCATTTTTTAAAATTTTCCAGTTGTTTTAATCATTTTAAACGTATCCGTCGGTGATTTATTTAAAGCAACCCAGAATTTCACAACACTGCCTAATTCAACATCAACTGTCGACGTCATAAGTTTTCGGCATGGAATGTCACAGACTGTAAAGAAACTGCTATGGATTCCGTTACGACGGCATCAATGTTTTGAATTTTTCATCAACTGTCATTATGAAGTCATGTTATCACCTGGCGTTTTCGCGCTGTTCTTGCATTAGGTTATGTGACGTTTATGAAGTTTACATTTTTTGTAACCATTTTTATTTATATCATATTGTGGACTGTGCCGTGACATGTATACTGCGTTGCTAAGGTTACCAATATGTCCAAACATAATTATAACTCGCTCTCCTTGTTTAGGGACTACATTGTAGACAAATGCAGGTATGCATCTGCAAAATTGTGAAGAAAAACAATGAAAGACACGGGAGATATACACATATTCTACAAACTTTCCGAACACCCTCTTATATCCTGCTGATATGTATATTTAGCTTTTTTTTACTTGAGTTACATATCCTGCTGATATGTATAATTAGCTTTTTTTACTGGAGTTACATATCCTGCTGATATGTTTATTTAGCTTTTTTTTTACTGGAAGTACATATCCTGCTGATATGTATATTTAGCTTTTTTTTTAACTGGAGTTACATATCCTGCTGATATGTATATTCAGCTTTTTTACTGGAGTTACATACCCTGCAGATATGTATATTTAGCTTTATTTACTGGAGTTACATACCCTGCAGATATGTATATTTAGCTTTATTTACTGGAGTTACATACCCTGCAGATATGTATATTTAGCTTTATTTACTGGAGTTACATACCCTGCAGATATGTATACTTCACTTATTTTTACCTTATGTGTACCTACCTTGAGCATCTGTACGTGGTCTTGCAGTAACTGTCTCTTTCTGGCCTCTTCTGCTTGCACGAGCTCTCGTTCTTCACGCTTCCTCTTCTCCTAAAATATTAGACATTATACAATAGTTGTTTTACACTATCTTTTAATGTAATAATTTTGCATTTTACCATGGACAAATTTTCGGGCAGAGGCCATAATTGACATTTATGCATGGGCATAAATGCATGGAGTTATATTTCACTTCTCTCTGTTTTGAGCCAAGAGAAAAGTTTTAAACAAGTGTGATAACTGTAGTTGGGTGATAAAATCAAACACATGGTAAATTTTTGATTCCTACAACATTTACTGATACTGCTCAATATACAAAACTGTTTATTTTGCATGTTTGGATTTTATGTGTACAATTTTGATATTTAATTGTAAGAGTTATTGGGGTTTCATACTTTGATATTGAGAAAAAGGATCAGGCCCCGTGATTATAAAACTTTTTTCATGCTCAACTCAATTCTGTGCTCAAACAAAATGTCTAAAACATTAACAGTCTTCATAAATAAGGAATAACTATCTGTTCAACAGTTGTTGTTGAAAGCAATTTAGTCATATATTCAGTTTAAAATGTTTTATTTTATATAATGACCAGAAACGAAGCCATCAAATTTTCATGCTCAAATTGAGCCGAGCATGAAAAAAGTTTTATAATCACGGGGCCAG
The DNA here is from genome assembly GCA_038501625.1 of Corbicula japonica. Lineage (NCBI taxonomy): Eukaryota > Metazoa > Mollusca > Bivalvia > Venerida > Cyrenidae > Corbicula > Corbicula japonica. The sequence goes on along the minus strand of JAZAYU010000074.1, from coordinate 1,756,548 downwards.
GTTCAGAGTGTCTGGGTTAGTTTGGTTCCCACTGGGATACCATTTATATGCAATATGTATGCCATTCCTTTGACAGGACATGTACTTTCAGTATAATAAGCATCATAAAGATTCAGATTAATATCATTTTGAAAGGACAGAACTCCTTTAGGCTAGGCTCCATGCTATGCGACGTGGGCAGTAATATGCAATTCCTTAACTGTCCATGAACAGGCTCAATAAAACTGAGCCTGCAATATTTTCATATTTGTCATGTTCGGTGGCTTTCAAAGTTCCGTTTTCATCTATTTTCATAATAAGCCAGGATATATCATTCTTTTTTCTAGAATGAATTTCTAGCTTTGTAAATGCACATAACATATTCCAATCATCAGGCCAACAGGACCAGCTCTTCAAAGATTTAAGCCATATTTAGATTTCAGTTAAGTGCTTAACTAAAAACAGCAAGTCAGGAGTTATCATTCTAGTCAGAAATAAAGAAAAAAAAATTTGAATTTCATTTATTTTTTATCTATCATATTGACAGCAACAAACCTTTTCTTGATCTTGCCTCAGTGATTCAAGATAAGCCTCATCTTGTTGTTGCCGTAGTGACTGGTTAAAGCTTCTCTCCTCTCGGTCAGCCCGCGCTGCCACTAGCGATGACTCATTATCGCTCATTATGGTTTCTAATCTCTGTATTAAATCACCACTCTCTGTGTAACACAAGCAAGATAGTTATAGCAAGGTCTAACATAAAGAAATCATTAAAAGTTAACAATAAAAACTTGTGGAAAGTTTGGAGCATGTTATGGAAAAAGTATATTTGGGAATTGGACTTGTTTCTTAAAATAATTTATCCCAAAATCCATAATACCGGTAAGCAAAGTCATCTGTTCAACTTAATGACACTGAATTAATGTCAAATGTCCAAGCAAAATTAGTTGCAACAAGTTTTTACGAAAGTAAAAGTAATAATTGTTCCTACTAAAGGGTGTCAGGAACAACATAATAAATCTAAAAGTGAACAGTATTGATCCGAATTAGATGGCATGGATTTCTGCAAGAGAAAGCATGGGATAAAAGCTCGATAAAGGCATATCGGAGTAAAGGGTTAATGGAAATCCACTTCATTTTCACAATACAGTACTGAGTCATTGGGACTTATTTGTTCACTATGCCTCACTATGTCATGCTGATTTGAAGTGTAAATGTCAGGTATTTGGGACTTCACTTGTCGCAAAAGGTTAAGCACTTTACCACTTACTCTAATAGTATGGCTGTTATCCATAGATAAACAGTGTACACTTTATTATTCATTAGGTTATTTCTTACTAAGTGTAGATCCTAATCAGTAAGCTTGGTTATGCCAGATGATCTGGATTATAAGTATCTTGTATGAGTGGGAGGTGAAGATAGAAAATTCTGTCACCGAGGGGGAACTGTTTTGCTGGAACAAGGCTCTACCAAATGTCTCATGCAAGATACTTTTTTATGCATACCTTTTTCCTTTTTCTGTTCATACAATATGTGTACATGTATAGATATATATGGAGGAAAGGGTTAACTTACCTATTGGTCCCTCTATTCTAGCTACAACAGTCATTCTATTCTGACGTAACACAATTAATGCTAGAAAGGGATAAGTGTTCTCTCGTAATGCTTGACTCACTGAAAAACAGGAACAAGTGTTTACATTGTAACTACTTTGTCATATGATAATATATAAATATCACATCCCATTGGGGGAGACAGTACGAAATGTTAACCCGAGAGAAGTAATGTCAACCGAGGCGTTAGCCGAGGTTGACATTACATTCTCAAGGGTTAACATTTCGTACTGTCTCCCCCAATGGGATGTGATATTTATTTTATTACACCGAACATCAACACATTTGTTTTTTTTAGAGATCTTGACTATGACCAAATTAATTGCTATCTCCCTTGGTCAATTACGCATGCTTAGATGTTAATTTGTAATCGGATTTCCAAGATATTTATTTTTAGATCCACGCGAGGGTGACAGTATACTGTCGCATATGTGACAGTAGAAATTATCTCCCTCTGACGTCACATTACGCTATATAGTAAACTAATCACGTGAGGTGTAATAAAAGAAAGATATTAACTCTTTACAATACAACTTCTATGGTATGGTCAGAGAGTGTAGATCCAGATCAAAAAAAGACATCAGGCCAGATCGTAATCTACCTTGTTAGCTTTCAGATTCATTAGCATATTTTTGGCTGAGAAGCAAACAGTGGAGAACAAGAGATGGAATGTGATAGATGATCTGAATCTACACTGTTGACTGCCAAAGAAACCCATAAATACACGGAGAGAAAGGTAAACAGTTTAACTGCACACCACCTGAAGTGAGACTAATACCACTGTTTTGAGCATATCCTCTTCAGTTCCATTTCAATGAAAGATTAACAAACTTCATCTCCAGGTCATTAAATATAAACTGTAGCTTTCGTTTGCCGCCATAATATGTGTATTTATGCTGCCACCATAATATGTGTATTTATGCTGCCACCATAATATGTGTATTTATGCTGCCACCATAATATGTGTATTTATGCTGCCACCATAATATGTGTATTTATGCTGCCACCATAATATGTGTATTTATGCTGCCACCATAATATGTGTATTTATGCTAAGCAGAACACCTATTCATGCAAAGCAAATTATTCATTCAGTAGAGTACTCATTCATCAGAGTATCAAACAGACAGCATGGACACCATACCTCATAGGCCATGGCTTGAATCCCATGTGCAACCAGTATAGATCCAGATCAGCCCACACATTCATGCAATATGATCAGGATTTACACAGTTTGCTTTCAAGTTCTTTTCTTTTTATTTCTGAATCAAGAGTTTACCAATGTAGAGCCAGATCAGACGGCACAGCACGGATGTGCTGGCTGATCTTGATCTACACTGGTCAAACATGCAATTAAGGCATTGCTCCGCAATTGCTTTGTCAAATACTGAAAAGAAATATATCAAAATCTCTCAAACGGCACAATGCAGTTCCATCAAACTTTGCACAAATCAATACTATAAGTGTATGATTATTTTACATATCTTAAGAAAAGTTAGAACAGTAAAATAGTTAGACCTAAAAAATCCCTAAAAATCTGTTTGCAATTTTTCACAAAAATGAAGCAACTCTAAACAACAATTCAAATGTCAACATGTGTATAATGATTCTGACAACATTATCTAAGGTCCTTGAAAATTACTTTCAATTAACTATGAAGAGAGAAATCAACATTTTATATCTTGGTCATCCATTTTAGCGACCAGAAAATCGAAGGTCAAACTTTTACATATTACTTACATTGTATACATGTGTTAGACCAAAGGGTCTTAGATATTCTTGTCAGTAACTCACTACTCATGAAGACATTCTAATTGATGTTTAGTTTTGCTTACTTTCTGTGATAAATTCTTTTTTGCTTTACTGTTCTAACTTTTGTTAGTGTATGTATATTAAACATATATTAATTACATTGCTCTGTGCAAAGTTTTATTGAGCTGCATTTTTTTCCGAGAGATTTTGATATTTCTCTTTTTTGTCTATGACTAAGCAACGAGGAATGTAGAAATACCTTAACACATATATATGGAGAAAAGGGTTAACCAAACAAAGCTTACCTCTATAACCTTCAGGACTATTTGTATCACAGGCCCAAAATAACATGCTAGTATTTACAAAGTTGATAAGATCTGGTCTGGCAAGAGTATTCCGACAAAAATGTTCTGTATCCTGGTGATCCATACCATGTAGATATACCAACAGGAACCGTAACTCTGACTTGGCATCATTTAATGCCTGCAAACAACATGGTCATGTTAATACTGCCAGGAACTGTAACTCTGACTTGGCATCATTTAATGCCTGCAAACAACATGGTGATGTTAATACTGCCAGGAACTGTAACTCTGACTTGGCATCATTTAATGCCTGCAAACAAAATGGTGATGTTAATATACCAGCAAGAACCATAACTCTGACTGAGCATCATTTAATGCCTGCAAACAAAATGGTTATGTTAATACTGCCAGGAACTGTAACTCTGACTTGGCATCATTAAATGCCTGCAAACAAAATGGTTATGTTAATATACTGCCAGGAACTGTAACTCTGACTTGGAATTATTAAATGCCTGCAAACAAAACGGTTATGTTAATATACCAGCAAGAACCGCAACTCTGACTTAGCATCATTTAATGCCTGCAAACAAAATGGTTATGTTAATACACCAGCAGGAACCTTAACTCTGACTCAGCATCATTTAATGCCTGTAAACAAAATGGTAGCAATTATACTCTGGTCTCAGGAAAAATTCTTTTCTTTACATTTTCGTGCCGACACAAATTGGGGCAGTCATATTACTCTCATATGGTAAGATATTATGTGGATAATATTCACTGGTGTTTTATTTCATGCACACAGCCTAGCGCAAAAAATGAGAACATTAATACCGTAATTGTTTGAATATAAGCCGCACTTTTTCCCCAGAATTTGGAGGTAAAAGTTGGGGTTGCGGCTAATACACATGTTAGGCTGCTTATACACTTTGTTAAAGCCATTTTCATCTGTTCTATTATGTTTGGGGGCGGTGCGGCTTATACACGAGTGCGGCTTATATTCGAACAATGACGATAATAACACAGTTCTGAAAGAATGTATTTCTTGTAATTAAGCTTTTATCCCCATAGCACAGATTCCATCATTTTTTTTTGTTATCTGACCTACACTAACCAAAAGTGTTGATATACATCCTAGTTACCTGACTATAAGAACCTTGGTAGAACACTGGGTGGTTATCAACATATCTAGTTACCTGACTATCAGATCCTTGATAGAACACTGGGTGGTTATCACCATATCTAGTTACCTAACAATAAGATCCTTGGTAGAAAACTGGGTGGTTATCACCATATCTAGTTACCTGACTATAAGAACCTTGGTAGAAAACTGGGTGGTTATCACCATATCTAGTTACCTGACTATAAGATCCTTGGTAGAACACTGGGTGGTTATCACCATATCTAGTTACCTGACTATAAGATCCTTAATAGAACAGTGGGTGGTTATCACCATATCTAGTTACCTGACTATAAGATCCCTGGTAGAACACTGGGTGGTTATCACCATATCTAGTTACCTGACTATAAGATCCTTGGTAGAACACTGGGTGGTTATCACCATATCTAGTTACCTGACTATAAGATCCTTGGTAGAACACTGGGTGGTTATCACCATATCTAGTTACCTGACTATAAGATCCTTGGTAGAACACTGGGTGGTCATCACCTTATCTAGTTACCTGACTATAAGATCCCCGGTAGAACACTGGGTGGTTATCACCATATCTAGTTACCTGACTATAAGATCCCCGGTAGAACACTGGGTGGTTATCACCATATCTAGTTACCTGACTATCAGATCCTTGATAGAACACTGGGTGGTTATCACCATATCTAGTTACCTGACAATAAGATCCTTGGTAGAAAACTGGGTGGTTATCACCATATCTAGTTACCTGATTATAAGAACCTTGGTAGAAAACTGGGTGGTTATCACCATATCTAGTTACCTGACTATAAGATCCCCCGTAGAACACTGGGTGGTTATCACCATATCTAGTTACCTGACTATAAGATCCTTGAGAGAACACTGGGTGGTTATCACCATATCTAGTTACCTGACTATAAGATCCTTGGTAGAACACTGGGTGGTTATCACCATGTCTAGTTACCTGACTATAAGATCCTTGATAGAACACTGGGTGGTTATCACCATATCTAGTTACCTGACTATAAGATCCCCGGTAGAACACTGGGTGGTTATCACCATATCTAGTTACCTGACTATAAGATCCTTGGTAGAACACTGGGTGGTTATCACCATATCTAGTTACCTGACTATAAGATCCCCAGTAGAACACTGGGTGGTTATCACCATATCTAGTTACCTTACTATAAGATCCTTGGTAGAACACTGGGTGGTTATCACCATATCTAGTTACCTGACTATAAGATCCCCCGGTAGAACACTGGGTGGTTATCACCATATCTAGTTACCTGACTATAAGATCCCCGGTAGAACACTGGGTGGTTATCACCATATCTAGTTACCTGACTATAAAAGATCCCTGGTAGAACACTGGGTGGTTATCACCATATCTAGTTACCTGACTATAAGATCCCCAGTAGAACACTTGGTGATTATCACCATATCTAGTTACCTGACAATAAGATCCCTGGTAGAACACTGGGTGGTTATCACCATATCTAGTTACCTGACTATTAGATCCCTGGTAGAACACTGGGTGGTTATCGCCATATCTAGTTACATGACTATGAGATCCTTGGTTGAACACTGGGTGGTTATCACCATATCTAGTTACCCGACTATCAGATCCCTGGTAGAACACTGGGTGGTTATCACCATATCTAGTTACCTGACAATAAGATCCTTGAGAGAACACTGGGTGGTTATCAACATATCTAGTTACCTAACTGTAAGATCCCTGGTAGAACACTGGTGGTTATCACCATATCTAGTTACCTGACTATAAGATCCTTGGTAGAAAACTGGGTGGTTATCACCATATCTAGTTACCTGACTATAAGATCCTTGGTAGAACACTGGGTGGTCATCACCATATCTATCATTGTAATGTTGAATAAAGCGCATCACATCACCCAAAGGATCCGTAACATCTGAAAATACGAGGAGGAAATGACAATCGTACTTTGTATACTGGTAGAGAATGAATATAACTCAAACAGAACTCCCGTATTAACCCATGCATTAACTATCACGCTCAAACCTTTCCTCCATAGACACATCTTTATTGCATGGGCGAACAGTTTAGATCCAGATCAGCAGGCACATCTGATCAGCATCTAAACTGTTTTCGCTTTTTTTATTTATTAGGTTATTTCTGACCGAAATGCGACCAGTGCAGATACTGATCAGATGGCACGGATGTGCCGGCTGATCTGGATCTACACTGTTCGCACGAGTAAATATGCGTATTTATGGAGGAAAGGGTTAATTATCATGCTGAAACCTTAACTCCATAAATAGGGGAAAAAGTGACTTCAGAAAGTTAATAGTGTTGTATCTATAGCGGGATAGCGGGGCGCCGCGCCCCGCCCTTTTTGAAGAGCGCCCTTCTGCCCTAAATTTCAAACACTCTGCCTTTTTCCCATGAGCGCCCTTCTGCCCTTAATCATAAAAATTAATGTCAACCATCCCAAATCCTGCCTCTGTTTATTCAATGCCAATGTTTGTCTAAGTTACCTTGTGTATTGTCAATTAACAAGATACGCAGCGACGCGTGTATACGTAATCAACAGCGACTGCCGAAAAATCAATAATCAAGCGTGTACTGGTCCCTGTATAATTACCACTTAATTTGTGGATTAAAGTCTTGATTGCTGCTACAACAAAAAATCTCTTCTGCTTAGCTTTATTATGACATCATTTCGAGGAACTTAACTTAAGTTCCTCGAAATGATGTCATAATAAAGCTAAGCAGAAGAGATTGTTATTTATGGATTTGCAAAATAAAAAAATAACATTATTGTGTCAAAATGTTTAACATAATCTTCTATTAGTTAAGAGAAAATAATGAATAATTGTATGTTATTCTCAAATAACTCAAACTTAAAACAAAGTATATAAGGAGTTATCACTCTTGACGTCTGAAAAAGGTTTATTCATTCAAAAGTTATATACCAAGCATTCAACCAAAAGGACAAGTATTTTTCAAGCGAGAAGCAACAGTAAGTTTCTGGTTAAATTCATTTGAAAGGAGGGCCTAACTAAAAAAAGCCAATCACAAGCTTTAATTCTTGATGTCAGAAAGAAAGTTTTTCATGCTGTTGATAACTTCCAACCATTTAGCCAACTAAACAAGTACTTTCAAAGTTAAAAGCAACACTGAGTTTTAGGTTAAAGAATGGGACTTCTTAATGATGCTGCTGCTGGGCACAATATATACTAAGTTTACTTACTTCTTCTTGGATCTGGTCGTAATATTTGAACTGAAAGACAAAGAACATGCAAAATGAATTAATGGAATGTGTTAAAAAATATGATTTAACAATTAAACTTAATTGTCAACAGTTGTCTACATTTAATTCAGTATGAACCGCACACTTTTAATAGTTAAAGGTATATTCAGTCTAAAACTGTAATGTTAAAACATAAGTGCAAATAAATGTTTTAAAATCAGAAAAAAGTATGCTAAAAATTAACAATCACCCCTAGTTTATTTAAAAATTTCCAGGGACTAATTTTTTCTCTAAAATCTTTTCAAAATCGTTTATCATTGAAGATAATTTGCGTAGTTTTCTTGTTGTTACAGAAATTCTGTACTAACTGCTGCCTTAATGGATTTAAAGAATCTCATCTATTTATTTTGGTAAAATGTAAGAACAAGAGGGCCATGATGGCCCTATATCGCTCACCTGAGTACAAAAGTACTCTCAGCTTGTGGTTTCAGACAAGAAGATTTTTAAAGTTTTTCCTATACAAGTCTATATAAAATGAAGTGACCCCTGGGGCGGGGCCAATTTTCACCCCTGGGAAATAATTTGAACAATCTTTGTAGAGTTCTACTAGAGGATGCTAAATGCCAAATATCTAACCTCTAGGCCTTGTGGTTTCAGACAAGAAGATTTTTGAAGTTTTTCCTATATAAGTCTTTGTAAAATGAAGTGACCCCTGGGGCGGGGCCAATTTTGACCCCAGGGAAATAATTTGAACAATCTTTGTAGAGTTCCACTAGAGGGTGCTAAATGCCAAATATCTAAGCTCTAGGCCTTGTGGTTTCAGACAAGAAGATTTTTAAAGTTTTTCCTATATGTCTTTGTAAAATGAAGTGACCCCTGGGGCGGGGCGATTTTGACCCCAGGGTAATAATTAGAACAATCTTTGTAGAGTTCCACTAGAGGGTGCTAAATGCCAAATATCTAAGCTCTAGGCCTTGTGGTTTCAGACAAGAAGACATTTTAAGTTTTTCCTATACAAGTCTATATAAAATGAAGTGACCCCTGGGGCGGGGCCAATTTTCACCCCTGGGAAATAATTTGAATAATCTTTGTAGAGTTCTACTAGAGGATGCTAAATGCCAAATATCTAACCTCTAGGCCTTGTGGTTTCAGACAAGAAGATTTTTGAAGTTTTTCCTATATAAGTCTATGTCAAATGAAGTGACCCCTGGGGTGGGGCCAATTTTGACCCCAGGGAAATAATTTAAACAATCTTTGTAGAGTTCCACTAGAGGGTGCTAAATGCCAAATATCTAAGCTCTAGGCCTTGTGGTTTCAGACAAGAAGATTTTTTAAGTTTTTCCTATATAAGGCTATGCAAAATGAAGTGACCCCTGGGGCGGGGCCAATTTTGGCCCCAGGGAAATAATTTGAACAATCTTTGTAGAGTTCCACTAGAGGGTGCTAAATGCTAAATATCTAAGCTCTAGGCCTTGTGGTTTCAGACAAGAAGACTTTTTAAGTTTTTCCTATATAAGTCTATGCAAAATGAAGTGACCCCTGGGGCGGGGCCAATTTCGACCCCAGGGAAATAATTTGAACAAACTTTGTGGAGTTCCACTAGAGGATGCTAAATGCCAAATATCTAAGCTCTAGGCCTTGTGGTTTCAGACAAGAAGATTTTTAAAGTTTTTCCTATATAAGTCTATGTCAAATGAAGTGACCCCTGGGGCGGGGCCAATTTTGACCCCAGGGAAATAATTCGAACAATCTTTGTAGAGTTCCACTAGAGGATGCTAAATGCCAAATATCTAAGCTCTAGGCAGGCTTTCAAGTGACCACAAAGAAAAAAGTAGGGATAAAAGTAGGGATTTTTAGCAACTAGTGTTTAATCAAAAATGCAGAAAAATGTTTTAACTTTTATTTTAAACAAATTTATGTTCATGTAAGATTATTAAAAACAAGAAACAACAACAAAAAAAAAAGTAGGGAAAAGTAGGTCCAAACACAAAAAAGTAGGGAAAAGTAGGAAAAGTAGGGCCCGCTTGAAAGCCTGTCTAGGCCTTGTGGTTTCAGACAAGAAGATTTTTAAAGTTTTTCCTATATAAGTCTATGCAAAATGAAGTGACCCCTGGGGCGGGGCCAATTTTCACCCCAGGGAAATAATTTGAACAATCTTTGTAGAGTTCCACTAGAGGATGCTAAATGCCAAATATCTAAGCTCTAGGCCTTGTGGTTTCAGACAAGAAGATTTTTAAAGTTTTTCCTATATAAGTCTATGTCAAATGAAGTGACCCCTGGGGCGGGGCCAATTTTGACCCCAGGGAAATAATTCGAACAATCTTTGTAGAGTTCCACTAGAGGATGCTAAATGCCAAATATCTAAGCTCTAGGCAGGCTTTCAAGTGACCACAAAGAAAAAAGTAGGGATAAAAGTAGGGATTTTTTCCTAAAAAAGTAGGGAAAAGTAGGGATATTCATAGCAAAAAAGTAGGGATAATAGGGCTGTCTACTTACCTTTCAGCTGCAAAAAAAATCTACTAACATGTTCATAGCACCTGTAAAGTGGTCTTCAGTTTCTCAACAGGGATTCCACAAGGATGAGTTGGGCATTAAACCTGGAATTGGTTAAGATTTATTAGATCCAATTCCAAACACATATAACAAAAAATGGTATTACAAACATATCAACTGAAGTTTCGTGTAGCATGGATTATGTACACAGACTAGATTATTCAAAAGTTTAAAGCTTCTAAAAAACATAACTAGCATAAAGGAAGTTTACATGGGAAAACAAACAAGCAATAATGGTGTACAGCATCACTTACAGTGTTCATAATACTAGCAGTTAGTATGCAGAGTTAATGTGCCTACATTAGTCAAAAGTTTAAAACAAATGTTTAAAGCAAAACTAGCTAAGATGAAGTTTACATGGGCAAACAACAAGCAATAATTGTGTACAGTACCACATACCATGTTTACAATATTAGCAATTAGTATGCAGAGTTAATGTATTTATAGATTGAGTCATTTACTCAAAGCAAGAAAACAAGCAGGCTCCTTAACCACAGATTTAATTTCTTTGATTGTTTTTGGATGATGGCACACTTTCAAGTAACTTGCGCCTCTTTTCATCGATCTCCTCCCTCTTCTCTCTACACTTTTCCATTGCAGCCCTGGATTTATCTAGATTTTTCTTGGCCACTTCTAGTAGCCCCTGAGCAACAGAAATCTTGTGGAAATTTTTTTCCTTGATGCCATCCAACATTAATACCAAAAAGCAACTAAAAATGGAAATTATCACATTTTAGTGGCAGCATAAGAGTTTAAGGTTAGTCCTAGAAAGACACATGGTTAGTTTTAAGAAAGCTTGCACATCTATTAACATGCAATTTACTTCAAGCTAGTGAAAAAAGTAAAGCTCACTACACTTGATCCCTTATTCATTCAATGAAGATTTAGGTTCAAAATGATCACTGTGAGCTTTTATATACTTGCCATTATGCTAAACTTACATAAAATGGCAAGTATTCACCCTCAGCAAGCATCATTGGGACATGAAGAATCTAGTCTGTGTACAAAAGCATTATATTTTATCATTATTCTGCAACTTTTATTTTTGTTATTTTTTCTAAAAAAATTTAAACATCTCACCTTGTCAGGCTTAATGTCTTGTCAGCTCCAACCATCCCCATAATGGAATCTCCCCGCACCACTGAAGACCAACTTCTGGTACCATCCTTTGTGTCCTTCAATTATACTAGCAACTAGTGTTTAATCAAAAATGCAGAAAAATGTTTTAACTTTTATTTTAAACAAATTTATGTTCATGTAAGATTATTAAAAACAAGAAACAACAAAAAAAAAAGTAGGGAAAAGTAGGTCCAAACACAAAAAAGTAGGGAAAAGTAGGAAAAGTAGGGCCCGCTTGAAAGCCTGTCTAGGCCTTGTGGTTTCAGACAAGAAGATTTTTAAAGTTTTTCCTATATAAGTCTATGCAAAATGAAGTGACCCCTGGGGCGGGGCCAATTTTCACCCCAGGGAAATAATTTGAACAATCTTTGTAGAGTTCCACTAGAGGATGCTAAATGCCAAATATCTAAGCTCTAGGCCTTGTGGTTTCAGACAAGAAGATTTTTAAAGTTTTTTCTATATAAGTCTATGTAAAATGAAGTGACCCCTGGGGCGGGGCCAATTTTGACCCCAGGGCTATAATTTGAACAATCTTGGTAGAGGACCACTAGGTGATGCTACACAACAAATATTAAAGTTCTAGGCCTTACGGTTTCAGAGAAGAAGATTTTAAAAAATTTCATGTTCAAAATCTATTTTTATCCTCTGTGACCTAGATAGACAATGGACCGGAACCATTTGAACAATTTTGGTAAAGCTTCATGCAAGTAACATTCCTGCCAAGTTTCAGCAAGATTGGCCCAGGAGTTCAGGAGAAGAAGTCGTTTGAAGAAAAAGTTGACGACGCAGGCACAGACGGACGACGGACATCAGGCGATCACAAAAGCTCACCATGAGCACTTCGTGCTCAGGTGAGCTAAAAAAAAGATGATTTTCTGATTAATATAGCTGTTAATAACATCATATTATTACTGTTGGGTTTCATACCCAACACGTCAACATTCAAATATAAATGCTACTAGAAATATCTTGGCCGGTAAGAGACCCTAAAGATCTTGTTAGAGGCCCGAACAGCCATTCAGAATGATGATTTATCAGTAAACTTCACAAATTCTCTTGACACTTTTTTGTCATTTCAGTCCCTCTTGGGGTAAACCCATTTATTACAGAAAAGTGATAATATTACATAGCACAACAGTTTTAACAAATACACGTAACTGAAACACAAAACAAGACACAGTCATGTACATGTGGTTTGATATATTGCAACATTTCAGCTTCATTTACAAGTTTAATGTATAGCAAATTCCGAATAGTTCTAAAAACTACAAAAAACTACAGTTAAATTTTGATAATAAGAAACTGTCATGTGTTATCATTTTCAAAATCTCTAAAAGTTTGGAAAGAACACCTTGTAAATGGTCAGGATAAACTTTAACAGGACCTTTGAGATTGGAACCTGGGGTTTGCGCACAACACTCCGTCCCACTTATGTAAACATTCATGCCAGATATAGACAAGATTGCTCAATGCATGTCAAAATAATGTTCCAGACAAATCTGGATGGACACATGCACATACACCGAACCGCCAATGTGAGAACTAAGTCGAGCTCACTGCAGGCGGGCTGGACAATAAGACAGTGAAATGGTAGACTTAATACAGAGGTGGTCTTCATTTCAAGGTGGGCTTATCGTAATATTCTATATATAGTATGTACATTTTTGTGTTTTTGCAATACCATGGCAATTTTATGAATAGATCAATAAGCGTTGATTCAATTGGATAAACCAGTTAATTGTAATTAATAACTTTTTGCCATGGACAAAATTTATTGCTTGCTGAAGTGAGCTTGCATCTTGACCCTTTCCTCCATAGACAAACCTTTATTGCATGGGTGAACAGTTTTGATCCAGATCAGCAGGCACATTTGTGCCATCTGATCAGGATCTAAACTGTTCACTTTTTTATTCATTAGGTAATTTCTGACCAAAAAGCGACCAGTGCAGATCCTTATCAGACGGCACAGATGTGCCAGCTGATCTGGATCCACACTGGTCGCACATGCGTAAAAATGCGTATTTATGGAGGAAAGTGTAAAAACAACAACAAATCAAAACCAAACAAAAAACATATATACAAACATGGCATTATATCAGGCACAATTTGCTGAATGGGGTCTATACATCCAGACTCCAGAGGGTCTAAAACCAGTGATTTAAACACAAATGCTTTTACATAGTGTGGTATCATTTAATTTTACGGATGTTTGAATATTGCGCAGAAGACATATATGACATTTTACGCAGGCATAAATTCATGCACTCCGATTGTTCTCATAAGACAAGACATTCAAAGGTTTGATTTCCCTAGAGTTTGTTTTTATGCTCATTTCCTGGCATGAAATGAGCAAAAATGAAACATTCAGTAAAATGTTTTAAATATTTCTTGAAGTTATGTCATAATTTTTGCAAAATATGGCATATTTAATTTGTTTTTTTATATAAAATTAAAAAAATTACAACTTTGAGTGATTTATACATTGATCTTAAAATTAAATTGGATGGATTACTGTTAATCAATTAACCCTTTCCTGTTCAGATACACCTTTATTGCTAGGGCGATCAGTTTAGATCCAGATCAGTCGGCACATCCGTGCCGTCTCCGTCTGATCAGGATCTAAACTGTTCGCTTTTTGATTCATTAGACTATTTCTGACCATAATGCGACCAGTGCAGATCCTGATCAGAAGGCACGCATGTGCCGGCTGATCTGGATCTACACTGGTCGCACACGCGTAAAAATGCGTATATATCAAGGAAAGGGTTAAATGAAGCAACTTATATTCTATGTGCTACCAGAGTAGATCCAGATCTGCCTGTACGTCCATATACTACTGTTCTCAGCTAGGTTCTATGCAAACAAGTGTATATGCCAGTGATTTCAATTGATGCAGATTCTTGCATCTTGAAGCAAGCAAATTTGAACTTTTCCATTTTTGACTCCACCTAATTCTGAGCTTTGGGTCATTTTGATGCAGGAGAATGTAAAAAAAAGTGGTGAAATTTTTCAAGAATAAAGATAGATGTTGTGTCTTTTGCATTTTATATATGAAGTAAATTTTTATTTGAAGCATGCAAATAAGTTAAAATTAAGTTAAAGCAATTTTATAAGTAGTAAAGTTCACTGAAAATAAGATATGACTGGTGAACATCTGATTATAACCCCTTGAAAATTCCAAACAGGGGTCAGATGACCCCTGGTTTTTTAAAAACTATTGAAATCCCTGTATCCTGGGCTGAAGGTTATAAATCTGAGATTGAAAACTAGTCTCAAATCTCAAGCATCTGATTGGCTGAAATAGCGACTGGTCGCCATTTCAGCCAATCAGATGCTTGAGATTTGAGACTGGTTTCCATGCTCAGTTTTATAACCTTGGGCACTGATCAGACTGCTCATAGGTGCAGACTGTTCTATTTCTACCATGGTTGCTCATTGGATATAAACCGAAACGTATTCATGGATAAGCGGGTTAAAGAAATGTTTTACCAAGATATCAAACTATATAATGAAAAAGCACATCAAGCATTTAGAGTTGGATGTGCCTTAGTTTTTAATTCTGTGTTTTCACGTATTCTAAAAAGAACACAAGTACAAAAAAATTGGAATGAAAGCGTGAACATTTATAAAGACTCACCAAAATATACTTACATGCAAATCTAATAATATCTAAAATTGTAGAGTAAAAGAATCTAAATGGAAATGTGATGATGTAATAACTCCACTGGAACAGTCCTACTGGTTGTCGGGGCTGTACTGTGAACACTCTGAAATAATAACACCATTCTCAATGATTCTGAACAAGTCCCTGCGACACTGAACACTAATAAAAACATAACACAATTCTTAATGATAAATATGTCACTGCTCAAGTCCCTATGGTTGTTGGGACTGTGCCTTGTTGGGACTGTACCTAGAACACTCGGAAAATAAAACAATTCTCAACATTATACAGGTCACTTCACAAGTCCCTCTGGTTGTGGAACATGTTCACTGAACATACAGTGTATATTCTTTTAAGTTTTCTCAAAACTGCTTAAAATGACTGGATACTACTGTGTTAAAGACATTCCTTATACAAGTAAATAATAAAGCAGTCTCCCATATATACGCCTTTATGGCATTGGCTAACAGTGTAGATCCAGATCTGTAAAAAGGCGTATACCGTATATTCCCTATTAAACGGCCCCGGGGGCGTTACATTTTGCAAAGGGGGGGGGGGGGAGCGTTTAATAGAGACCAACTATTGACAAAATGTAGTTTTGAATAATTGTGTTATTTTTTAATAAATAACCGTAGGAAACAACGTAAAAAACTTAACCTGAAATGAAATTTTTCACACTGAAATGATGAAATGTATTCATTTGGATTAATGCTGAGAGATTAAAGATTGTCATGTCATTGTAAGTCACTCGTTTACTTTTGAAAAAAGACTGGGGGGGGGGGCATTTATTAGGGGAGGGGCGTTTAATAGGGAATATACGGTATATGCAGTGAAGGGGCACTGTCAATTTCTGTTTCACTGATGAATACTTAACACATTTATAGCCATGCATATCAGTACATTTTACTTGTATGTTATGAACTGCATACTTGTATGGTATAAAATAATTTGTTATTGAAGTTGTAACAATCTTTAGAAAAGCTGTCCAATTAATCATTTATTTTTTAAGGTCCCTATTCTGAACACTTGTTAGTAGATTTTAGGTTCATCTGATGATATCTGGCATTTTCCACATTTTAACTTTAAATCTGATTTATACTAGTTTACTCAGAAATATTATTTATTTAACATTTTACCTTTGGTCTGTAGGTTCTAAATTCATTGGAGGGGTCCTTGGTTCCGGCGGGGGCGGTTCATCGTAGACATTCTGTCGTCCCTCCTGCTCATTAAATGTGTCCTGGACCGCTACCTGAAACAGTTATGTTACGTAACCCTTTACCATCTGAACTAAACATTAATTATCAATATGGAATGTCTTCTCATTAAGATCTGAAAGAAGTAAATATTGTCACAATATGTTGTTACATCCTGCTCCCCTCCAAAAAATAACAGACTGAAATGCAGGCCCTGTACGAGTTTTTCAAGTGGTTATTTTAAAGCAATAACTGACTTCTTCAGGGATTTCAACAGCACCTGACCCCTACTGAGAAATTTCAAATTTAATTAGAACATCACAAGTCATCTTGTATATTCAGTGAACTTAACTATTTATTTTTGTACACATGTTTGTGTTTAACTTAATTTTAAATAATTTCCAAGGGTCAAATAAAGTATTTACTTCATAATTAAAATGTATCAGAGATACATAAATTTTGGCTTCAAATGTAATTCTCAAAAGCTTAAACTTTACAATTTAACCCTTTATCTTATGCCTTAAATCACAGTGAGCAGTTTAGATCTAGATCAGCTGATACATCTGTAGTGCCTAATCTGGATCTAAAGTGAATGCTTCTTGGTCAGAAATGACCCAATGAATCTAAAAGTGAACAGTGTAGATATGAAAGGTGTAAACCATTATCAGACATCATGTGCTATCTGATCTGGATCTACACTGGTTGCCCATGGGATAATGCCACATTCCATCAGTAAATGGTTAAGAAATTATGTTATTTATTTCCATTAAGCCCAAGGGCTTAAACTTTTTAATAACAATAACTTTTAAATTAAACCCACTACTCCGTAGATATGTCTTTCTTGTTTGGTCAAACAGTGTAGATCTAGATTCAGGGCTCTCACGAGAGGGAGAAGAAGTCGCCCGATCCGGTCAAACTTCGCTTTGTCCAAGCATCAAAGCGAAACTGACTTAGCCTTAAAAATTCAGAAGCAGCTTATGTAAAACTTACCAAAGGCAAATTTATCTTCCCATTTCTCATGTATAATTACCTAACTGGAGAAATCTCGTCGCTTTTTCATCCGATAACTTTAGCTCCGCCTACTTTCCATATAAGGAAAATCAATACTGGCTCTCGGTGAACATTACATGCGAATCAATGATATGATACCGTGACGTAAGCTGGTGTGTAAATTCTAATTTGGTCGTCGTGTCAATTATGAATTTATGATTGTTTGATAATTGCCAATTACGACTGGTGACAGTTTGTGTATGTCGGCATTCTTTTAAAGCGGGTAAGTGTCGCATAATTTGTTTAAACAAACTGATATCGCTAATTGAAAGCCTTTATTGCCAACCTGACGAGTAAATCTTATATTAAAAGATGGAACCTGCCAATTATAAATGTGCGAATGACGAAAATAATTCATGCATTTTCATTGATTTATAAGTTGTGAGGCACTTGTATTTCTCGTCATTTTTGAGAATCAGTTGTAAATTAACGATCAGAAATGTCTCTTATGTCCTGGCTACAGGGCGACTTGCCCAAACCGGGGAGTAAACGAAAGCTGTCCGAATCAGAAGATTCTGACGCGAAATTTGTAGGAACTCCCAACTAAGAAAAAATTCACGAAACAGTTGACTCAGGCTGACTTCGACTGGTATATTCAGGACTCTAAAGGTCTTTGGCATTGCAAATTGTGCGACAAGCTAAGATTAACAGCATTTGCGCTATAGGTCATGCAACTGCAGCAAAGACCACTAACCATGACAGGCATGCATCTTGTAAGTAAAATTGTCGCATACGTTTTTCTTTTAATAAAGATAGTAACTTAGAACTTGATATGCATATTGGAAGTCTGCTTTTATATTGCATTGCATTTGTGCCCCCCCCCCCCCCCCAAAAAATAAATAAAAATAATTATAATAATATAGATAATATGTGTATGGTTATTGCTGAGTTCTGGTCATATTAAATGTACATTTTAAAAAATTATTTCAATAATACCCGTGTTTAATTTGATACAAAACTTAATAGATAAGATGGTAAAAGCACGGTATACATCATTTGTCACGCAAGTCTCCCACTTCTCCCTGAAGTCTCCTCACTTCTCCCTAAGCTGAGCTGAGGGAGAAGTCACTTCTCCCTAAAATTTCAGTCTAGCGAGAGCCCTGTAGATTGTTTTTAATTTCTGATTCTGATTCATATGGTTATTTCTGACCAATTAGTGAACAGTGTAGATCCTGATCAGATGGCACTGATGTGACAGCTGATTTGGATCTACAGTTGACATGTGTTAAAATGTGTATATAGGGAGTAAAGCATTAATCTAATTATTCTATGATGTTGCAACAGACATTCACCTACCTCAATATCCCAGTTATGTCTGGTTAATGCTTGTCGACATCTCTCTATGTCCTCAATCCCAGTCAGGTCCTGCAATACATGTTGATATTTAAAAGATAAATTTCCAACTTACTTCAATAGTTGGGACATAGTTTGTCAGAATCATTCAGGGTTCTACTTTCTTTTGATTTTAGGAAGTTGCATACTTCTGACAAAATATAAATTTGTTTGACCAAAATATGACAATATCTAAAGTTCATCTTTTCAAATTTTTAATTTGTGTATTACAAAACCAACAGAGAAGATGCAATGTGATGCAAATAAGGTTTTGATCTAAACAACCTAAATTCTACCTGACTGTTGAGTATTTATTGATAAAAAAAAAGACATTTTCATTGATTAGCATGTTTAAATCAGCTTTAAAACGCCAGGTACTGTTCTAGGTTAAACAAGTATTTTCTGTGGAATATTTGCTATTTTATTGATACATTAGAGACTATTTTATAACACCAAAGGAACATGCCAGTGTAGAAAATGTTTATGTCAGTGAAAAAAGGGAATTTAAATAAAGGCAATTTTCACTATCGTCAAGTAACGAGTTTCTACACACACCTCAAACGATGCCATTTTTGTTTTCACTCTGTTTTGATATAAGCGACACTTTATGACGTCACTTTCCCACAGTCGTAATAGTTAACACACTGTTTTTGGGTAAGCCGCTTACTATGTGGAGAATCCGTGATTCTAAGGTAATATTTCACTTATTTTTTTAATCGAATGCAATTTTAGTCCTTTTTCTTAATACTAAAATCTTTATCACTTACACATATGAAATTGTGAAAATAAGAGTATGAAACAAATTTGAAAACTGCTCCGTCTGCTTGCTCGTAGTAAGTTGTAAATGTCACGTTACAAGTCATGTGACTTCCATTCATAAAAATATCCGAAAATCACTCCCTTGTACCATGTACGCCTTATATTTTGGGCTCAGGTTTATATTAATTGATTTTTAATTGATCTTTTTTAAAAAAAGACTTCATCCATTTTTTTCTATGCATTTGAGATAAAGATAAATTGTTTTTTCCCCGTTAGGTGCCTTTTGTAACATACAGACAATAAAGCCTAGCTGCTATGGCCACCGCTTTGCAGAAAGTAAGAGAAACAGGGGCTCCAATAAGAAGAAACAGCTAGAGAGTTTAATCTCCCAGAATCATCCTTACTACGTTACAGTACAGGTTGGGTGTCTTTTACGTTTTTCACTCATCACTGCCTTTCAGGGTCAGCGCGACATCCAATTTTTTTCGGGTGATCACGGGTGATCATCGATCTTTCCACCGCGATAATTTGACAAGAAAATCATGGTGATTTGCCGCGATTTATCAGCGCGAATCGCCGTGAAGATTTTCCTTTGATTTAAAGACATTCTTATGAATTTATTTATTTTAAAAGAAATATGTTGTTCGTATTTTCTTATCAGAGAAAAGATCTGAAACTTGATCAATGCACAAATATATTGTCCATTATTTAAAACACTTGGGTTTTTCACACCTTCCGTGTTGACATAAACACCTTTGTACATGCCCCGTAAATTGCTGTCAATAATTATGCTTCTAAGTGGTATGTTGTCACGATCATTGCAGAATAACTAACTTTAATATGCAAACATTACAAAAAATCTTTCAAAATGAGTTAACTCATTAAAAAAGTGAACATCGGTTATTAAATTGTTAATGATTTTACGACAAATTATAAGCATTCATCGGCATGTAGAGTATTTATGCCTCAGATCGGAATTCAATGTCATTTAAAATACGAGTATAGTCGCGGTTGAAACACACAGAAAACTGGACATAATAGATCATTATCGAGAAAGAAAAGTGAATAAAAATTGTGTCGTTCTTACCATATCATTTCCTTAGTTGTTATTTTGATGAAAGATATTCTTTTTCTTAATTACTCCGAACATGTTGAGAAAATAAATAACGGTGAAAATATAACAGACAAGTACATGTAGCTACATGTATAAAATCCATCTCGTCAGTTTTTTCCCTGATCCATTCCTAAAACATCTTCATTTATGAGCAATCATCACCTGTTTGAACACCTATGTGATCAGCATTGTATATTTCATCATCACTTCTGTTTATTCACTTCAAAAAGAACACCGATGAGTAATACTGATTTCCCGAGATCAAAGGTGCCGTGTTGGGTAAAAAAGATATTGATCATACGTCGGCGTTTTTTATTCTCAACAGATTGACTCTTTTGTCAACTCTCAACAAAAAATGAAGATTGCTCAAACAAATTAGAGTTGTACATTGTAAAATCAAAACATGCTGGAAATTAATAGCATATGCCTGTCACAAATGTTATTTAAATAAACAATGTTTGTGTTCACGACTTACTCATTACATTCAAAATGTTCATTGAAGAGTTGATTTGTCATTGAGTAGTGTGTCATTTTTGTTTGGCAATCAACAAAGCTGTTGATAATTTGTGTTATATATGGATTAATTAACCCCAGGCTGCTTACGTTGACAAGTAAGCACTTTCAAAATAGTTATTGATTAATTCATGTCAGTTTGCAAAAATCGGGCATGGGTGATAAAATCAAGCTCTATTATATTGAAAAGTTATTACATTTATTTAGAAACTCGATATTTTCAAAGAAGATTCGCAAACAAAGAAATATTTTTTGTTTAATGCTTACGAATCGGCACGCCCGATTACGCGACTAAAATTTTTACATTATATTGATACAAAGTTACATTCAAATTGGTTAAAGAAAGAATGTTTTACATTAAAAAAATACATTTCAATTGTTAATTAACACTCCTTTCTCGAAAGATTTTTTACCGCGATCCCCCGCAATTGGACCTGAAGCTAAACGGCAGAAGATGAACATTAGAAGAGCGATAATGACTGCAGAATTATTGCCGTGAATCACGGCAAATCACCCGTCAATCGCCGCGTCAGAAGGACATATTCGCGGTGAATTTCCACCCGGACTGAATTATTAAAGCGGTGGACGTGTGAAAAATGTAAAAGACACCTGACCTGTTCTGTATATAATTTTGATTAAAAACATGTAAATAAAATTTAAAAATGTTTTTTTTTGTTACTTTTTAGGAAGTAGTTGAAGGCAAACGACCCCCTTCATGGAAGTACAGTATACTTGGGGGTGATGATATAAGTAGCCAATCAAATTACGTAAAAATAGTGTACTGCAGGGACCGACAAATTCCTAAATTTTCTTGTTGCCCACTGGGCAAGTAGAATTTTTATCTGGTTGCCCGGAAAATTGCGTGAAATTGTCAATCGTAAAAAATCATTTTGTTAAGCAATAAAAGTACATCCTTTAATACAAAATTTAATGAAATGCACACACCTGCCTTAAACATCAATGCATTTTAGTTCAAAATAAAACATTATAAATTAATGCGAATTTATTCTGATTTCAAAATGTGCACAGTTCACATAATAGTCAAAAACCAAAGGTAAAAAATGGTTACTCCAAGTTCACACTATTTTTCAAGACACATATCAAATGAGTATTATGTAGCATTCTATTGAATTTTAGAGTTATGAATACAGTCACATAAAAATAACATGGATTGTCATCTTGGTCTTCTTCATCTGCCTCAGAATCCACTGGTGCTGGACTTTGTACCGCATTCAAAAAGTCCTCTGAAAATAACATAATAAACTCAGTGTCAGTGAGGAAAAGAAGCTATGATATAATGATATATATGATTTTTTATTTTGCAATAGCGGGCTACAAATCTGTAAAAATGTTTGCTGTTTTTCATCTGTTTTATTCATATCATATTTATTTAGTAATATTTTAGATCATACGAAATAATTTGCGGACATTTTGTATTTTAATCAATTTAATAATCAAACTTATCATCTCCCTTTTTTCTTTAGACAACATGTATCACATAACAATTATATACATTCGTATCACAAAACATCCATTCTAAAATATAATCCTAATTACTGAACACAGTTAAGCTCATACATCAATAAATAAAAGCATTATTTTAAAATTCAACTGAGGAATTTTCCGTAGAATGAACGGATTAAACTGTACTGTAAGATGTATGGTTTGGAATAACTCGATTAAAGTAACAACTGTGAACTAATTGATTCAATAATTGGCAATAAACGTACCTAATCACTTCTCATCAAAAAATAATTAGGCGCCGACAAACGACTAAATATACACCTGTTTAATTGTCGAAGACACAACTTTGACACTTTTGACAGTTTCTGTAATCACGCTGTCGCATAATCTCGCGAGAATCAAAATATCTCGCGAGAATCAAAATATCTCGCTATAAAGATGGTACCAATTGTTGTGAAATATAGGCCTGAAGATTAGTGCAAATTAATCCAGGACTTGCGTTGATTTGACGATTTTTATACAGGTAGGCGGTGCTGAATCATACGGTTCGTTGGTAATCTTCTGATTAGCGAGTCGTATATTGCTGTGAGATTTTTGTTTATTTGGCAACTTGTTATAATTACCACCCCGGGCAACTAATTACGGATTTTTATGGTGGTCCGGCGGACAAGCTCTTTAAAATTTCACTGGCCCGGTAGATCAAAGCTGGTTGCCCGCGGGAAACCGGGCAAAGGATTTGTCGGTCCCTGGTACTGAAAACATTGCCATCATATGCATGGATTAAAAGATCGATATTTATAGCAAATAGTGTGTAACAAAACTGCAAAGTAGGCAGATTTGTAACTAAATGATTAAGCAATATAAGCATATAAGAGTAAAACATATAACATAATGTTGTGAAAATATCTAATAAAACCTTATGTGCGTCGAAACCTACTCCAGGATACAGTTTCAAACTCGTCGAGACCACAGGTGACCGTATCATTGTTAAAAAATAAAATTCCAATAAAGAAAAAAAAGTTTTTGTGTTTTTGATATATTATAATCAAGGTTACCAAGAAGCGGGTCCCATACACTGATAGGGACCTCAAAGAACTGAAAAATTTTATCATTTAAACAAACAAATCTAAAACAAACAAATCTAGCTGAAACAATACAGCAATAGATGAGTCTTGTATCATACTAACATGTCGCGAAAACCGATTTGAATTTCCTCCAACCGATTTTTTGCTACAGCTTTTCATATAGGCTCAAACATTGCCAAACGTTTTAGTCGACATCGATGAGGTGATCGCAAAAACCCATTTTGGTTACGGCATTACCTAGTGTCTATCGGCTTCTATGAAATATTCACACGGCGCATACATAAAATACATAGTTTCCAATCATTATCTACCAGTAACTTGTACCTGTTCTCGATCTAACGCTAAAACTTTCGTTGTTTTTGTTTGCGTCGTCTCAAATATTTACTTTGACAGCCATGATGATGATGCTTACGAATGGCTACGATCAGTTTACGGAAATCGCCGATCTCAAATTTTGCAACGATTTCTTCGATTGGCTGGTAGTCTAAAACGCTTCTTGGTATCCTTGATTATAATATATCAAAAACACAAAAACTATTTTTTCTTTATTGGAATTTTATTTTTTAACAATGATACGGTCACCTGTGGTCGAGACATAAGGACAGACATTGCTAAAGCGTCAGTATGTAAAATGGACCTTTGAAGTTGAATTATTGAGACTAGAGTTGTATGGAGATTTTAACAAGGGGAAATGGGTGATAAATAGTTATTGCATAAACATTGTGAAACTATTTTTTAATCATTATTTTTAGTCATGATCAGGTCTAAAATGGTTCGATCCATTGCGAAAATCTAAAAGGTATTAAATTAAATCTCATTAAGAAAAGGTATTTGGTTGATTAATGTAAAAACATTTTCGATAAATTACCTGAAACTGAATCAATTTGTCCGTTTGCTCTGGAGTCAAGTCTTCTGCCATATTTTGTATTGCTATTTCCGGTAAGGGAAATCACTCCACCAAGTGGCATGTAATAAAAACTCTAGATGGGTATATACAATGTAGACCGCTGCACTGTCCCTATTTCAGAAAAAGATTTATTTGAGAGGGTGGCAGTTTCACTTATTCCATTTTATTTGTAATGTGTACAGAATTACCAAAATGGTGTAAAGGTTGATCAGCTTCTGTATATTGTATTTAATACTGAGAATTGAACCAGTCTCAAATCTTAGATTTCTGATTGGCTGAAATGGAAACGCGTTTCCATTCTCAATTTTATAATCTGCTGCCTTCTGCTTCGACTGCTCATGGAAGGAAACTTGACACAGGATGCTACAGTGTACTCAAAATATCAAATTTGAAAATATCCAATTTTATTTATGAAATATTCTCTAACGAAACTTATTAGCAACATGTTTGTTGTAATAACTACCCTACAAGCAAGCTGACGTTGGCCCAACGTTGGCGTTTGGTTGCACGGTTGGCATAACGTCGGCATCGGGTGAACAACGTTGGCCCAACGTCGTTATCTGGAGTAATGGTTTTGATCGGCACGTCGACATTGGTACAACGTTGGGCCAACGATGTAAAAATGACGTCATATTTACAACAATATGCCAACCTCCAAAATAAACATTTTTATTTTACACTATTGAAAAAACTGAATTCCTCATATTTTAGGTTAATAAAAAAATCGAGACATAGAGACATATTGCATAAAAATAACACTTGATTAAAAAGAAGATCTGTTTGCTGACTGACTGGCTTGTAAACGGACGAACGGACATAACTTTGTAAATGTTTTGTACTTCAAGAAAATTTATTTATGTTATGTAGGAATTTCAAATTGTGTATATGTCTTGATGTTAATATTATTAACTGGCACTTAAATAAAATTATCTTTTCCAGTTAATACTAACACTATGAGGATGTAAACATGCAATTATTAATTGTAGAGATAAGAACTACATATTGTTAGCGGGGTCAGGCTTATTACAGCTTAATGGTCAGTTATCGAGTTACCATAGCAACCATGCAATTAGAAACAGAAGGGAGATTGGTATAGGATTAATAGCTCTTTGTGCAATGTACATGTACACATTTTGAGCAACCAATATAGCAGTGTGCTTGTAAACAAATGAGGAAGAATTTTAGGATTTTGGACGACAGTACAATAAAGTAAGTACATATATCTAGACCTCCCTTATTTTTAATTTAAAAGTTTTATAAACTAATAGATAAACTTTATTTACTGTTTTATTCTTCTGATAGAAAAAACTAAACAGTGTGGACTCTTGAAATATAAACTTTAAAACTCATATTTTGAATCAATTGAAGATAAGTATTACTGAACATTTCCTTTTGTTCAATCCATTATTTGTTAAATGAGTCAGGTAATTGAATATCATGAGACGGGATTTACTTAATCAGTTTATAAGATTATATACTTCATCAGTTTATAAGATTATAACATACTGATTTGACCCTTTCTTCCTTTTATCACATTCGCAAACAGTTTAGTTCCAAATCAGAAAGCACAACTGTGCCGTCTGGTCAGGATCTGTTGTTGCTTTTTGATCAGAAATAACATAATAAATAATAAAGCAAACAGTGTAGATCCTGATGAGACGCCACGGTTGTGCCAGCTGATCTGGATCTACACTGTTGGCACATGCGATAAATGCGTTTATTTGGAGGAAAGGGTTACAACGTTCTGCATAAAATGTATATGTACGTGATTGGCTATGATTAAATTTTTGAACATTTTGAAAGTTCTCATTTTCTGTTGTTAACAACCTTTATTCTATTTTATTGCAGAAACGTTAAGAAAAACAAATTGTGTGAGATAGCAACAGATGTTGAAATCAGCAATCTTATTAAGGACTAATTTGGCAATGCTTGTGTCAGAGAGAGGAGGGGAGAGAAAATAAAAGAGAACAAATTAAAGAGAAAAAAGATCAATGTAGAAATAGCAATGAACAAGAAGAGAAGAGAAGTGAAGAAAATGAGGAAGAGTCATCTTCATAAAAACATACAGACTTTACAAAGTATCTTTAAAAATAATGTGATATTTATTGTCTACATGAACTATAGAATATTTTGAACATGATTTTTTTAAAGCATATCCGTTGTAAGAAACACCTAGATTTTATAAATTTTGAAAATAATTATACTGTGTTTGGTTTGATTTAATATTAAATGTCACAACCCCAGTTAAAATAGCACGGCAACTTTCTGGCTTTTCTTGTGGAAAATGAACCTTGAGATGTGAAGAACTAGCAAAACCAAGCTGGATAGCTACTTCATGTGATGGGTCCAAAACTATCAGAGAACCACCTCAATGTGTTTCTAACCGCATTCTCTTTCGGATTTAGAATGCCATGTAAGAACCACATTTCTGCTGGGTTTTGATCCACGACTTCTGGATCAGAAGTCAGTATCTCAAAGTTTATTGGCACATTGCAAAACAAAGGAAATTAAAAATTTCTAACGTTGGGCCAACATTGGGCCAACGTTAATTTAAATTTTCTTACGTTGGGCCAATGTTGGGCCAACGTTGGCAAAATTGTGTTGGAATTCCAATGTTGGCCCAACGTTAGGCCAATAGAAAAAGCCGACATAGCGACGTTGGGCCGATGAGCAAAATTACATTGGGCCAACGTCATATGCCAACATTGGGCCGACGTCACTGACGACATTGGCCCGACGTTGGGCCAACGTCAGCATGCTATCTGGGTATGTTATACAGGGAAGACATTTTATGGAAATGGAGAACGTTTTCCAAAAATTTAGTATAAAAATAACTATCATATTCGTGATATGAATCTTAAAATTGAATCAAATAATTTTCAACCTAAAATTTTGTTGCGTTTTTTCTAATTGTGCAGTTGTGCATTCAATTATTATTTTTAGTTTGGCACAAACAGCACACAAAAGGTTGGATTTTTAATTTGTGGCGTATAATTTTAAAAGAAGTAAAACGTTTTCTTGAAGTTGGGGTATCCCGAACTCAAAATATTTTTGCATTAAAGAACAATTATTAAAATTTAACAAAATGAATTTCCATAACGATATATTTCTGCCGCTAAGTATCTAAAATACTGCACAAAGGTGAATCACCCTATCACTTTACCCAGCTGGTTCTCATATGAACAAAGAAGTTAATTTCATGTATACCATTTCGCGATCTGTAGTCAAACGTTCCGTACTTACAAAATGTTAATGTGTTTTTAGAAACTTCAAATTTGTTTTTGAAAAAGATTTGGACCAGCTCAATGTGTGTTCAACTGAGGAGTTCTCGTAAAGAGAACTTAGCTTTATTATACACGTATTCTTACAAAACGTTTTTACATTTTTTAGTGATATGCTTCGTGACTGTCTACATGTCGATAACGTACTGTGCTTTCCAAACTATTACAGTTTATTAAGAGTATTGCCCCTTTGATCATGCTTTTGTTTCATGTTCAAATTATTATCGCCAAACATATTTTTCCTGAAAATAATAATAACAAGTTTTAGCTTTCCAAAAAGCTAGTCGGTCATTAGCATGACATTTAAACAAAAAGACGGCTCTGAAATTTATACTTCTCTAGAACAATTTCGTTAGCATGTTAGTATTTATTTAGAATTTCCACCGTGAAATATATATGCTCGCTCTCGTCACACATTTTGTTTCAAGTTTTTATGATGTAAAATTCGTTGTATGACATTCCTTATTATTGTGTCACCTGCAATAGCAGGTAGACATGTATAGATCCTATTCAGGCTATTGTCCGGCGGCGGCGGCGTAGGTCGCTGCATTGGCGGCTGCGTTGTCCTGTAGCCCCTAAACTTAAATGTGAAATTTAATGTTGCCCATAAGTTTGTAAGATTTGACCTATTAACTTAATTCCTAAACAACACTATATTGGTGCGAAGATCTGCATTCCATCTATTCAAAAACACACAGGGGTATAACTTACTTGTAAGAAAATTACTAATCTCTAACAATCATGTAATCACTGCAAACAAGAGACCTTCGGATGAAGAGAAAACGTTCTCTTATATTAAAACGGACTATATTAGACCACGAAGGAATACTGCGTTATTTTGGTGCAATGCAACCTTTAACTGAAAATTCGAAGTGAAAATATTCTTCATTCAGCAAAACGAATAATACAGTACACGAGGTAGTGCTGGTTAAGTACCAGTGCACGTGTTTGTTTTACAAGCTGGCAACAAAGAATGCATTTTACACGTGCCTTTTTCGTTTTTATATCTTATATCTTATATCTCGACTGCTAGTTCAAATTTTTCTCCATACAATAAAATAATGCATCCCAAACAAAGCCGAAAAATGTACTGATTCACAATTTTATATCTAAAGACTGCTAGTCGGTTGAAAATGTCGCAGTTTTACAATTTAACTTGGATAATACTTGGAGAAATTATGCCGATAAACACAAAAAGTATGATTAACCGTTTGAACTTTTTGGAAAGAAAGCTTAAGTGAATAACAATATCAGTTTAAACTTTAGAATACTTGGAATAATTGTTTTTCATGGAATTCATTATCTTCGACCTGGTCTGTGGACTATAGCATGAACTTAATCTTGGCTGTAGGCAATTTATAAACTGATCTCTTAAAAAGCTGCAGAAGCATTGTCTGTCTTCTCAAGCAGGTATATGCAGGTCGTCTTTGATTTACCGGGGAGCGGCGCGAACTGGCCAGTCCCGACTCAGCCATAAAGTACCCCGACTTTGACGGTAATTTCTTATCACTCACATGGAATATTTCCAGGTTATACCCTTTACATGATTGATAAATTATGGAAATTCCGTAGGCTTCGCCGATATGGAATACTGGTGGCATCAAAATATAAACGAAAATAAGACAGCTTTATGTTTTGCCATTGGCAAATATTTTTCTGAGACGCAAACTTGCAAAAATAAATGGTTTTATCTCAGGTTTCTGTTTAAGTTATTGTTTCGTCAGCTTGTAAATGAAGCTAAATCACCTTTATACTTTAAATATTTTTCTTTTTCATAGTTTTGTTATTCGTGAATGATAGATCGTCTATTACTGAGAGTTACATAAACGTACCCATGAACGAAATCAAAAGTGTAAAACATTCCCCGCGAAAACCCCAACCCTCATGTCTGACCCCACATACACACACTATGTCACTGACCTTGTTCGGTCTTAAGTCAATGCTAATTAAAACAATAGCATTATTTTTTAGAAATACAGTAAAGTAGACAACACAAGCAATGACATGTTTATGAAAATGGCGATCGTTTGGGAAAGAACTATATGACCACCACCCTTTGAAGTAATTTTCCGGCTGAGAAGGAGTACTTGTGAAACATCTTTAAAACAGTGACATAATGCCAACATTTTAGCCAAAGAATTAATTAAAAACAAATAATTTTTCGTTGTAACAGTTTCAGAGAAAATCACAATAACAAGACAATGTGATCAGCACAAAGTGAAATTCATAAATGCATCAACATACGAATACATTTCTTCCCGTCTCGTAACGGTCACTGACCTGATTTGACCTGATTTGCTGACCTAACTAGACCTACACTATTTGAACGTTTGTAATTAAATTTAGATTCTGACTGTAAATAAGCGTCGCTTGTCTGCTATGTGTACAAATACGCATCGACTGTGAAAAGTTCTATTGTACCGCTATGACCAACGAGGCATTCATGTTAGTACATATTCATCCAGTTTGACGATACTTGAACAACTGCATTATTTCTTCACGTCCTGAATAAAATTATAAATTAAGTATACAAGAAACATGATTATCTACATTAATGTCTTTTCCGGTAAACGTCTTCTCTATATATCAAGCAATCAAACATCAGCCTCTACACTATCCTTTTGCATGCGTCTTAGAAACAGGTGGCATAGTCTAAATTATCCGTTCTGGACCGTGAGTCACTGTTAACCGGTGTTCAGGCTAAAATGCTCAAGTTGGGCGATTATAATATGTCGGTCATCAGGATGACCGACAATAATAATAATAATAATAATAATAATAATAATAATAATAATAATAATCATCATCATCATCATCATCATCAAAAACAACAACAACAACAACAACATCCTGTACAATGTTGTATATAAATTGTAATGAATTGGTTCGCTTTGTTGGAAAACATACTTCAAATTATTGGATAATTTATTATCTGGCAAACGTGACATTATGAACACTTGTTGTTTGTCCAGATATTTTACTGGTCGCCATTTCAGCCAATCAGATGCTTGAGATTTGAGACTGGTTTCCATGCTCAGTTTTATAACCTTGGGCACTGATTAATCTAATAAATCAAAAAAGGAAGACTCGAATCTTTTGTCAGAAAAGAACTGCGTAAGAAATCAAACAATCTATCTTGGCAAGCGAATATTTTCTCTGATAATTGTATTGGAAAAATGGTTATTAACGAAAAGCATACACGACAGTATTAAAAATCGGACGATATATGGTTATGGAAACACTGGCAACGTCCTAGACTGATTAAAATATCGCAAAATAACGCTACATTATTATATATCTAACAAGTTTTAGCTTTCCAAAAAGCTAGTCGGTCATTAGCAGATAAATTAATAGAATAAATATGTATTCGTGCTTGCATTTATTTTTGGACCAATGGAAGTCAAGGATTTGTCCAGTTTTCAGTCGACCAATGCGACGTAGATTGTATCTGACAAGCCATTTGTGAATTTAGTTGAAGTTTCAAGTTTCACGTTTGTTTCCATTTACATTTCTCTGTATGTACAATACATAAACAAGAGAACTGATAGTGCTTGTGTTGTCTACCTTACTGTACTTGTCAAAATAATGTTATTGTTTAGTATCGACAAAATACCGAATCCAGATCCGTTATATTGCATGTGTATGGGGAAGCAGACATTGGAGTCAGGGGTATCCCCGGAAAGATTTTACAAGTTAAACTCAATTTGGATTGCAACTGCGACTAGTCCAGCCGTTCACTATAGATCCCAAGAAGAGAACGCATGGATAGATGTGGTTTTGAGAGGGAATCGGGGAATGAAAATAAATCAATTCGTATTTCTTTGAAAATGCATATATTCAAGGGCAAGTTTTGAATATTGGGGCGACGGGAAATTTGTAACATAAATCAAATAGTTAAAGTTTAAATGATAAAAATACAGATGCACGTACAGAATGGTTACCAAGTCTGAATTTTAAAACAATCGTTTAATTTTTTTTAAATAGATGAAAAGGTTACTTTGAAAACCACTAAACACGACAAATATTAAAATATTGCAGGCTCGGTTTGGGTGAGTCTGTTAAAAACAGGCAGTTTTTGCGCAACAAGATCAAAACTTAACACTTTTATGCAAATCTTTGAGAAAGAGCATTGTATATAAATGTCCCTCTGAATGAGTAATTGCGAATAAAAGGTCAAATGTAATGTTCATAACTAATAACTAATGAAGAGATGGGTAGTCATTAAACCAAGTAGGTTTAAACGCTCGCAGCTCGGATGTTAACATTCCCAAAGTGCGATCGGGAAGAGCAAAGTTATGAGGTTGATTAGCTGATAACAACTAATTATGGATTGAAATGATTTTTTAACATACTTGACTAACGAAGACTTGTCAATATTGGACAAACTGAGGTAACATGTCACCATTTATCCTATAAATTCATATTAGACAAATACAATAAACAAAATCATTATTTATGCTACCCTGGCACTCTGAACGTGTAACCATAAAGTGCAGTTAACCTCCTGTGGCTATCCTAGTCTTTAATCTCTGTCGTTTGCAGCTAATTGAGCGTATTGATGATTGTCTTTTAGCGCTCCGCCGCCCCATTGACTACGCTTATGATATAAAATAAAAATATTGCCCATGCTGATCTCCTATGTTTACTTTATACAATGGTCATGTCACATTCGCTAAACATCCGGTAACCTTTGAGAACATTCACCAAAATTGCACCGGAAATCGCAAACAAATTGCAAAATCGCTGACCTCCTGTGTTTACTTTTATCAATTGTCATCTCACATTTGCTAAACTTCCGTTACATTCGAACTAAATGCTTGTTTAAAACATCTTCTCTTATGTTATAAGCCTCCACTTTTTCACGACCGTATGTTTGGTGATTTATAACACAAGAAAGAAAAAAATAATGGTAAAGCATGGATAGAAGTTTTCATCAATTTTCGCATGGACATGAGTTCTTTTTTGAAACCCGCATTATTTCATCTAACATGGAATACACTGAAATTGACATCATTAAAACAAACAAACAAAAACAAGAAAATGTGCAAGAACCAGCGATATATTGCATGTTGAAGTTCTAAAAAATTGTTGAAGATCAGAAAAGTAAATATAATATTTTTAAGTCCCTGTCATGCTTCTCATCCCATCCCCCACACCCCACCCCGCCCTATGACAGTGACAAAATTTTGTTGTTGAACATAAATTCTAGATTTTGGAATACAATTACAACTTGATTGTCCTTGCTTTCTCTTAACTTTCTGACAAAAATTGTGTTAGGCTAAGTAGTAGAGTTTGACAAACCTAACAATTATGGTAATATCAAGTAAATTATTAATAATGTTTGCAAAAATGATTAGATTTATCACCAGCTAATCAATGCATTCCTTCAAAACAAAGGATATGTAAATAAACTAATGTTTGTATGACATGCAATAAAAATTAAGCGCTTTCATTTCAAAGTGGCTTAAAGTTTTAACTTCAGTGTCATGTGTTTTTCGGTTAAAAAGTTATGCTAATGACCTACTAGCTTTTTGTAAACTTTTGTTTACAGTCAGCCTTTTCCGCCAAAGTCGATTAATCGTTAGTCTCTAAGAAAACATAAGCGATGTCTTGCTTTTGACGAACAAATTCAAGATAACGGAACGAATCTATTTCAGATATGGCATCATCCTGAACAGTTGTTTGATTCAAATAAAGTATCAGTTCAACTTATATGCAACTAATATTTTGCTTTAAAGGTTTGCATCACGTGACTTTCTAAAAAAAAGACGCATACCATTATTTCTATACCGTGTAGAAAATACAACACACTTATGTTTACAAAATTTAACATGTCGTTATTGATCAGCTCAATTTCTGATTTGATGTAACTAAAATGTTCAAATATTGTTTCATCAACATTTAGAAGACTTTTCTTGCAAACAGGGGGAACGGAATAGCATTCTCAAGCTTTAGACTGGCGGCTTTGTCTAAAGTGCGGAACAGGTGGCATAGTCTAAATTATCCGTTCTGGACCGTGAGTCACTGTTAACCGGTGTTCAGGCTAAAGATCTCAAGTTTGGTCGATTATAATATGTCGGTCATCAGGATGACCGACAATAAATGTAACCAATCGACAATCTGCATTTGTACCACGTGACCGTCCAATATATTCCCGTATTGGATCCAAAAATATATATATTAATTTCATATTGGACGGTTGGGTACATGTGCACTAAACGATGCTAGTCTGGTTTCCGATTTCAATCTCTAACGAATTAAAGACCGGGAACCATGGGTGCATAAAGACGCTTGTTAGTATATGTTTTAAACTGCTTGTAAAGAGTCTAGCTGACCTGGAAGCGTTGTTTTGTTTTGACAGAAGTCAAAATGTTGACAGATGAAGAAATTTCTGATTTAATATATTAATTTCATATTGGACGGCTGGGTACATGTGCACTAAACGATGCTAGTCTGGTTTCCGATTTCAATCTCTAACGAATTAAAGACCGGGAACCATGGGTGCATAAAGACGCTTGTTAGTATATGTTTAAAACTGCTTGTAAAGAGTCTAGCTGATCTGGAAGCGTTGTTTTGTTTTGACAGAAGTCAAAATGTTGACAGATGAAGAAATTTCTGATTTAATCGACGGACAAAAGGCGAAAAACACTGTTAACAAAACGAAATCAGATGTTGGAATATTTATTCGATGGTTGGCTGCTATACTGCCATCTGAATCGCGCAACTTAGAAGAAATTCCCCCTGCACAACTGAACTCTTTGGTGGCTTTGTTGGGGATGATGATGATGTATATTTCAAATTAAACGAAAGATATATAATAAAAAGGTTATTATACATTTAACTGTACAATACGGAATATATGTGGACTCGTACACAGCTTGAAAAGTCATATTGGACTCGCCTATCGGCTTGTCCAATATGACTTTTCAAGCTGTGTACTCGTCCAAATATATTCCCGTATTGTACAGTAAAATGTATAATAACCTATAATTACAGTTAAATATATTAGCCTCATTGCACGGGCGGATCCAGGATTTCAGCAAAGTGGGTTCAACTCAGCGAGTCGTATTTTTAACAGCGCCAATTTGCAACTAAGCTCAAACATCAGTCCTTCGGATACTTCCAGGGTTCTTAATAAATAATGTTTGTAAAGGCCCCAATGAACTTTACGTCCTTACTAATCTAGGGGGGTCCGCGGGCCTGCTCCCCCGAAAAATTTGAAAATTTATATGCCAAGCCCTGCATTCTGAGGTATTTTGTAGGAATTTTATAGCAGGTTTTGAACTACTCCTTCATAAATGATTTTACCTATTTCCTTGTAAGCAGTAGTAAGCACTCACTGACACTCAGATTCAAATACTCGGCATCATTATCTGAGTCTAGATAGGCGACTTACAATATTTCAACTCAAGAAGTTATGAATGAGAGAGAAAAAAAAACTGCTCGAAATGGCTAACTTCAGGGTTCACAGTTCAGTTTCTGGTCAATACTTTCGCCAATTGGAAAATGATGAAGACATTTTAGATTAGTGTTGATAAGATGCACTAATAACTGTTTGTGGTGGGACAGGGTTACGAGAGAAAATTAGCTGTGAGATACTTTTGGTTTCCTACTGGACAAAAATATCATTATCTTTTTAATCATTTTGCATAAAAGAAATTTATGAACGTTAATGTTCCGAGTTCATAGTCAACTTTAAAAGTAATGGCTTTACTGTATAAGTAAAGTAAACACTGTGTATGGAGAAAAAAAACATCCGATTTCTTTTACTGTCCGAAATTATACGTTGACGTGGAAAATCTTTATTGAAGAAAAAATATTAGAGGCTTCCTTGAGTTTTTTTTATGTATTTTAAACAGCTTAACTGCCATAGAATATTAAAAACATTCCCCTCTAGGTATCAGAACTCTGCGAATAATCCGCTGGCTTCCATTACAGTCCTGTCAAAATTTGTCAGAATAATAAAACATCTTGTTTTCGTAAACTTAAAATCTACAAACAATGTTGAATTAGTGTATGAGAAGTCTCATAATCAAGTAATATCGTTTTTAGTTAGAAATAATTTGGAAAAAAACGGTGCGGGGCCAACATGATCTTTCTAGAATATAAAGTATGTTAAGACCGGGGATTGTTTGACTTTTGAATGCTTTATTTTCACGCACAGCGTGAAATTCATCCCTGACTGAAGCACTGACCAATTAAAGCAGAAACGAATGTGTAAATTTTGGTGCTAAAATCCTGGAACGACATTGGTGCCCCCGGCATATTTTGAGGATTTTTTTAAATTTTCTATTATTTGTGCACGACTCTATCTCATTGAATTTCTCTATGCGAACTTACAGCAGTTGTGCTCCTGGTCATTACTTTTTGTTTTTGATGACTCGCCACCGCACGTGATATCGAAAATACCTGTATAATTTTTTTTTCAAACTTCATTTCTTTCTTGTATTGCAAATATAAGCATAAGAATGAATGTTATATTTTATTGCACAGACTCTAACTGCGAATTTTAATAAGTTGCAAAAGGCCCTGTGATTTATCAAATGCCCATGACGATAAATTGGGGGACGCAAGAACATGCAATACTAAGTTTTTCATTGATAAACAATTGACTACTTTGTTGTTATGTTTGATTAAAATTTAAGCAGATTGGTCGCATACAGTGGCAAGTGTGCAGGGGTGTGAAGTTGTTTATTGGCAAAACACATGTTAGAATTGAGAGCAAGTAATATGCTTGAAGTCCAAGTTTTGACACTCAAGACCATCACAGAGGCCGCATTTTTGTCGTCAAATGAAACAATTTTGTACCAAACTTGTTGTCTATTTCTTTCTGGAAACCATTAATATTGATTCGTATCCACAAACTTCGAATCTCGAACCACCCCACCCGGGACAAAAAAAAATCGGTGAAATTAGGGGGGTTCGTTCGAACCCCCCGAACCCCCCCCCCCCCCCCCCCCCCCCCCCGGACCCGCCACTGTCATTGTGAACCGATTCCGAAAGGTAACGCGGATAGTCTACCATGAAAGACGTGGCCATCAGTATAAAACAGAGGTAACCGATTTTAAACTGTTAATGTTACTGGTTGTTTTGCAGGAGAAGAACATCTACGGCCGCCACACCCCACCAGCGATGCTACTGTGAATTGGAAATTACACTGGGTATCGAATTTGTTTGGTGACTGGAGACTGTCAATAAAGCTAACATTTAACATTACCTTTTCACTCGAATGACAAATCCAGATTAAAAACATGTTGATCGCATTCTAGAACAAATACAGACCGATTCCAATTTTTCAACCAAATATAAATTGATGTTTGCTGACGATTCATGATTTATCTCCGAGTCAGTATATAATGCCATATACACCGCTTGTCAGATTTCAAAAATATTTCGCAGGATCATTCCATAGAAGAACCTCTATTAAAGTTGTTTAAACCGTTTCACTTAACTATGACAAAAATGTGAAATATGCATATCAGGCATCGCCACACTCACAAAACACAGCCTGACCACGCAGCGAAAAAAAGAAGGGAAAAGAGAGCACGTGTTTTTAAGTTATGTCAAATTCCGCATTGGAACGGTCAGTGGCAAAATAATTTGCCACTGGGGGTTTAAACCAGGTTGCCTAAAGAGGGACTAAACATAGACTAGTTATAGTGACATTAAACATATTTCTATAAACTGCCAGCCGATCTTTAGAATCTTAAGAAATTTTTATCAGCCGATCCTCTTCTTAAGTTACTCAAGCTGTGATGTTTTGAAGAAAAAGCTGGCCACCAAGACGTGGGAATATTTCTCCTATTTGTAATAACGATGCCGTTATAATTTTCTTTCCAGAAGTTATAGCTTAGATATTTTGTGGGTACTAGTATCTTAAGGTGAGCAATTTAAGACCATCGTGGCCCTCTTGTTTGTTGTTTTAGTCTTTTCTTAAAAAGTGATAGTATTATTAATGCAGGATCTCTATTTATCTCAGATTTAAATGTGTGAAGAGGCTGCGTAATCTGCGTGTGTTTTTTTTTTCTGATAAGCAAACTTAATTTTTTTCTGATCATTCCAATCAAGAAATATCAGCAATTTTGTATTGAAGTTTTTGTCCACATCAATCCGATTGTCGTATGGTAATTAAACTGTAGGATACTATTCTCTTTATTGTCTCGAAAGCTTGAAATATATCGTCATTCCGCAACGCAACTTCTCACAAGGAGATTAATAAATCTTAATTCATAAATGTTTAAGTTGTTTAAGGTTTAAATAAACTATTTCATAAACTTAATTTTGCTTATCAACTGAAAAGATTTGAATTTTTTGTCATTAATAGTGAATTGTATTTATCATAAAAATAACGCTATTTCCGGTTACTGGAATGGCTGAATAACCGTTTTAGTTTAGTTTCGAATTTAAAAGAGTGTGAGCTTATACCATACGGAGAAATTGAAATTGAAATTTTATGATTGGTATAGTTAAAAGTTAGAGCATTTTTACCAGGAAAAACACAGTCTTCCTGGCCAGCCAAACAACATTAACATTACAAATTTATGACACCTCAGATTATTAATACAAAAGAACCTTCGGGTTACCACTAGGGGTTGACCAGCCCGGTTAGCTCAGTAGGTAGAGCGTCCGCTTCCGGACTGGGAGGTCGTGGGTTCGATCCCCGGCCGGGTCATACCAAAGACTTTAAAAATGGTAGTAATGGCTTCCCTCCTTGGCGCTCAGGGTGTAAGGGTTAGCATTACGACCGATTCGGCGGGTGTCGGTATAGGAGGACCCGCAAGGATATCCGAAGTCGGAGGTGCTGAGCCTGCAATATGGCGGTCTCCTATCCAAAAGCGCAGCACCACGCTTACACGCCGAAAAGGTGAACGCCAAAAAACAAAACAAAAAACACTAGGGGTTTAAACCAGGTTCTTAGAGGCACCAACCTCTCTCTTGCCCGAAAAATAAGTACAAGCTGCCTTGCTTAATTAACTCAAACATATTATCAATCAACTCAAATCCTCGATTAATTAACTCAAATTCATCCGATTTCTCGACAATGTTGCGATAAAATACAAAAAGTTCATGGTCTTCTCAAGCAATCAACCAAAAGGAGAAATAGCGATTCAAAGACATTTTGAGAGAAATACATAAAAAAACAAATAATAATTAGCTGAATCACAACCGTTACTTAGTTGAACTAATTTTATCACGAACTGTAACAGTGTCCCTAATTGATATATTTTGCTAATGCCAACTGAATTGTCAGATCCATGCCGCGGCTGGCAATTTTACAGCACTCTTGTGGAATGGTGCTTTTACTGTATAAAAGGTTAAAAGGTATTTTGAGCACTTTTAGAATAGTTTTAAATACATTATTGAAAGTAGAACCATAATAATTATTATAGTTGTACTTATCTCCAGGGGCCAATTATTTATTCCTGTGGTCAAAGTATTGTCAATTGTACTTCTTCAGTTTAATGATTTAACATGTAATGAATGCGGCTAACATTTACTTTGGTATCATTTAATTTCGCGTGGACAAATTTTCGCCAAAATACCGCTATTAATATTTTCGCGCGGGTAATGCTTCGCGCAATACTATTAATCTATTAAAACATACTATAACAAAGTTAAATTTCGCTGGGATTTAAAATTGCGTAGTGATCGTAAAATCTCGAATATATCACTTGCTCGAATGAAAATGATTACACAGTAACTATGGTATTTTGATGAAAACAAAATTAATGAGCCGCACTTTTACAAAATTGAGACTGATTTTAATTGTACATTTATTCACTGAATCAATATTTGTCTGAAAGAGATTTACTTGTTATCTCTGAATAATCTCAACACTCTTAATTGATTCAAGTTTTAAACAGTTAATAATTGACTTGGGAATAGTTTGAAGTGAGCTATTCTTAATGTTGCTAAAATATTGCATTCCTTGCAATTAAAGGTCAAGCAACCTGAAAATTACAATGAATTGTTTGTTCTGTTTTAAAACCATCCGGTTGATAGTAGGAATAACATAACACCATATAAATAATTAGTATTTTTGTTTTCATAAACTATCCGTTCTAATTTAACCTTACCCCTCGGCTTCTCATTTTTGTTAATTGTTTGTGATGTCTGTTTTGAAGCTGATCATTTTATTAACCGTGCTCTCACTTCTTCTTCTTGGCTGTGTAGGGAGGCTGCTTTTTCTGAATGTGGCAATTCCTGATATGCATAGTATACCTTTTTTCAATTAAAGACAGTTATAATATTGAACCTCCGATGTCAGTAAATGGTTTAAGAGAAATTTAAAAATACATTGACCTATTGATTACGTGACCAAAAAATTCTTTTCAAACCCTTAGAGGAATAAAACGAAACTATAATACATTATCTGGGGACCATACGCCGCTGAACGTAGAATGCTATTTATCTGAAAATACAGCTATGAAGGTTCCATGTTCACCGCCATATGCATACAATCGTTTGGGATGGATCAAAATTGTACTATTAATCGATGTAAATATTGAATTGCGCTCAACCCAGGCTTGGCGGCGAGGGTAGTAATATGCATTTCCATTTCTGCCCATTACTGCCCAATCAATCAGAACCTGCAGTATTTTGACATTTGTCGTGTTCGGTGGCTTTCAAAGTTCCCTTTTCATAATTTGCATTTTTATTCTCTCAAAAGTTGCAACATATTAACAATAGTTACAAGTATGTTCATTTTTTATGCCAAGGAATTAGTTAAATGAAAGGAATTTTCAGATAAATGGAATACTATAATATTTAAATGATGATTCCATAGCTTGTTTGTGCACCATAGATTCTGGTTTAAACCCCCAGTGACAAATTCAAAAAATCGTCCTTTATGATTCACGATGCCATAAGCTTCATATTTTTATGTTTGTGTGCCTTTAGATGCACCATTGTCGAGTTGTGGTGGGCTGAAGGTAAACTCATCAAGGAAATTTGCAATAGTCTGTTCTTTTAAGAAATAGTAGCGAGAAGTGTGATGTTACTTCACATCAGAACCTCGCTCCCAGTGGCTAAATGCCTTGTCACTGACCGTTCTAGGCAGGTAACCTATAGGTTCTCATTTTTGTTGTTTATGATGTCAACTTTTTCCCCTATGCTTTTCTGCACCTTTGCCCTCTCCTTGTGGCTGTTTCAGGGAGGATGTATTTCCTAAATGTGGCTATTCCTGATACGAATATTTCAAATATTTGATTAAAAGTAGCAGATAAAAGCATAATGCCTAAGTTCAAAGTGTTTGCTGCTAAGAAAACTATTTATTAATAAATAAATTACAATACTTACTGACTTGTTCTGACAAGGCGCATTTGTCATAGGGAGAACCTATGTTTTTGTTATTAGAAAACTGATCTTTATACAGTTATTAAATCTGCAAGAAGAAATATTTCATATCAATAAATTCTTTCTATGTAACAAGATAACCAATTAATTTGATATATATCTGTAACATGATACCAACATACTCATTAAATGCACGTCTTCAAATGCTTATTTGTTTTCTATCTAATATTACATTAAGGCGACCAATAAGGCAGAGTTTCGAATTCATCATATCTTTCAACAAGGCGTTAGAACAGCTCGCTGGCCAAAGTTCTGTTCTCCTTTTTCGACTTTTCGATAATTCCATATTAATTAATGATTAAATGAAAAACGAACTTTCAATTACTGTCCATGAACAGGCTCAATCAAGTCCGAGTCTGCAATATTTTCATATTTGTCCTGTTCGATGGCTTTCAAAATTCCCATTTTATCTATTTCAAAGACAACAAAAACGACAATTAACCAAAATATTTCAATCTAGGTAAGTATTAGTTAAATGCACGTCGATACTTTATACAGCCCCCAACGACACAAAATCAGTTTAAAAAACTCATTTTTTTGTTTGAAATACAAAAATGTTAGGACAATTATTATTTTAGGAAATAGAAATTTCATAAGGAGAATTAGACAAAGTGCGCATGGTATCATATTTCGGTTTTGTTTTAAAGTTTTAATGTTCAGATATATGTTATAAATTTACAGTAACAGTAAAAAAAGTATTTTCGAGCTTTCTGCTTAGCCAATTAAAAAAATCATCTTTTCCTTTAAAATACAAAAATATTAGGACATTTATTTGTTAATAAAGAAAATAAAACAATAACGTCAAAAGGAGAACTTGTCAAAGTGTGGAAAGTATCATGTTTTAGTGATGTTTAAAAGCGTAAGCCTTTAGATAAATCCATGATTAAAGTATCTCCGAGCTTTCTCCTAAGTCAGTTTTATCTTTTCCCTTAAAATACAAAACTATCGGGAAACTTATTATTTTAGAAAACAATGAGAATTTGTCAAAGTGCGCAAAATATTATGTTTCCGTAATGTTTTAAAGTTTTTGCTTTCGGATAAATCCATTATAATTAAAAAGTATTTCCGAGCTTTCTGCTGAGTAAGTTTTAAATATTCATCATTTCGTTTAAAATACAAAAATATTAGGACACTTATTATTTAGAAAAAAATCTAGTATCAAAAGCGTTATTTGTCAAAGTGCGCAAAGTATCATGTTTCAGATATGTTTTAAAGTTTTAGCTTTCAGTTAAGTCAATTATAATTAAAAAAGTAGTTTTTTTCCGAACTTTCTGCTTAGTCAGTTTTAATAAAATCGATTTTTTCGATTGTAATACAAAACATCATGTCACTTATTTTAGAAAAAACTAGTGTCATAAAAAGAATTTGCCTTAGTGCACAGAGTATATTTCAGTAATGCTTCAGTTTTAGCTTAATGTTTTAACTTTTAGTATTTAGATCAATTCATTATAATAAACTAGATGGGTGTTCAGTTGAACACTTGTGTCGCCCTCTGGTGCTATGTCGGAATAAAAATGCAATTACAAAAAGGGACATAACTCCATCAAAGAATTTGGCATCATCATGTGCTTGTTGTCAAAAGCAATATAATTTGAAAGTTTGATGTAAAAATATTAAGAAATGACAAAGTTATAGCCAACGTTAAGTTTTCGTGTAAAAATCCAAGTACAAAAAGGGGCATAACTCCTTCAAATGTGACATTGACCTTGAGAATTTGGCATCATCTCGAGCGTGTTGTCATAAGCAATATAATTTGATAGTTTGATGAAAAAATATTAAGAAATGACAAAATTATAGCCAACGTTAAGTTTTCGTGTAAAAATCCAAGTACAAAAAGGGGCATAACTCCATCAAATGTGACCTTGACCTTTAGAATTTGGCATCATCTCGAGCGTGTTGTCATAAGGAATATAATTTGCAAGTTTGATAAAGAAATATTAAGAAATGGCAAAGTTATAGCCAACGTTAAGTTTTCGTGACGGACCGACGGACAGACGGACGGACGGACGGACAAAGCGGTCCCTATAAATCGCCATTTCTTCGAAAGGGCGACACAAAAAAGTATCTCCTTAATATTTCTTTTTTTAATACACAAAATTATCAATTACCTAAGGTTGTCCGCTTCTAACGGGTACTATCTAGTGATTCAATTGAAACAGGATAATTAGTGTTGTTTTTTTTTCAAGCCGACTGCTTAAACTTTCATTTTGATTTTTACCAGATGCATTAATAACCTACGGTCAGCCACTTCTAACGGACACTACCAAGTAATACAATTGAATAGTTTCAGGAAACAAACATTGAAATGATAAGATAATTAATTATCTTGCCAAAGAGACAAGCTATTTGTTTGTCCTGAAATTTCCTCTGATTAATCTAAATAAATCACAGAAGGAAGACTTGCATCTTTTGTCCGAAAAGTTTTACTTAACAAAACAAACACTCCGTCTTGGCACGTAAATATTTTCCTCTGATATATTTCATAGGAAATAAACATATACGGCGATATTGAAATTGCGAGA
The DNA here is from genome assembly GCA_038501625.1 of Corbicula japonica. Taxonomy (NCBI): domain Eukaryota; kingdom Metazoa; phylum Mollusca; class Bivalvia; order Venerida; family Cyrenidae; genus Corbicula; species Corbicula japonica. The sequence goes on along the minus strand of JAZAYU010000074.1, from coordinate 1,712,610 downwards.
CACAATAACAATCCAGCTAAGGAACATTTGCAAAGTCGGAGACTGATTTAAAAGGATCACAAAATGACGATGCTCTTCAGACGAAGAGATTAGTTATCGGCAAACAAATGTCGATTAAGGTGACAGGCAACTGTCGATTAGAACAAACCTTTACCCACGAATTGCAAAATGAGATTAAAGCCATTTAAACTGCATAATATAACGTTATTTGGCGGCAATATCTGGAGTTAAAACTGGTTTTGCTTAACTGCATGGTTAATGGTATAAAGATAAATTACAAAAAAACAACACAAATTTAAGATGATATGAAATGATTAAAATGATATTTCTCTGTCACGGATCTTCAGATTAAGGTAAAATCTGATTAAAATCAATTAAAATAAATAATATGCACTACAAGAAATATAATAAAATTGGCAGAGAAAATGTTAACTGTCTGCTGTATTCCACATTCAATTTGCCATTAATCAAGAATGAAAGCTGGTCGATCTTCCTGTCTTATGATTTTTTTGGCGAGTCCTTTGATTGGGATGCAGTCCGGTTATAAACTCACGAACCGCTTGGAGGTTTCTTAGATCAAAATTCCGAAAATTTATCGGATCCTCGTTAAATGATTTTCCGTTTTAGTTTGTGGGGTAATTGGCCTTTTAAAACTGTTTATAATAATTGCTTGACCTGATAAAATGTTGTCTAAATGCTTTTAAAGAGTATAATAAATGTCTTTTCAAGCAATAAGAATAACAAATAAACGCTTTATCATATTATGTTTTTAAGTTGAAAAGTTTACTTTAATTCAATGAGGGGAAATAAAACTGTCACTATCTATGTAGTTTGACAATTGTTTAGTGTATTTACCATTACATTCACATTACCACTACTTATTGTTTTATTGTCTGGTGGCAGCATTTTTTCTCTCTAAAACTAAAAGCTAGAATTTGCTGTTCCGAGGAACACATGTGTCGCCTGCTTGAAAAATGTTGAAATATGGGTCTATGATATATCAAATATCATGGTATAAAGATGAGAGTTGCATTGCAACACTACAGAATTACTAATTGAATTATAATTTTAATCTGGTATTATATTTTATATAAATATTGGCTTGTAAGTATTTAAAGTTTAAAAATAATATGAAAACGTTGAATTTTAACTTTTTTCAAAAAATTGAGAAGGAACTTTTTACAGTCCGTAATATAGCCCATGACTTGCTACAAATTCGGCCAAAAGTTTAAGGGTAAGTTTGATCTTAACGTTTGGTATGGGTCTGGGGGCAGGAAAGGCGTTGGCCCGTGCAAAAACAAAAAACTTAACTGGAGTGGAATGGGGGAGAGAGTGAACATCAGGCTGGATAGATGCTGAAAGGCCCCGTAAGATGTTACAACCAAAAAATGGAAAAGTTAAAATAATGAATAAAAATCCTTTTATTATGTCTTCAAAAATTTGCAAATGTTATTCATTGTGATTAGAAAATATATCAACTTTGAAGTATTTGATATAATTATCAAGCTTTAACTGAAGTTCATTAGTTTAAGAGTGGATTTTGTTGACAGAAGTTGAAAAAGGTTATCATCTACACAAATAATCAAGATACGAGGTTTGGAAAAATGTCATCTTGATATTTAAAAGAAAGAGATAAAGGAAGTCTGTAGCAATTCTTAGCAGTAGCGATTACAGATAAAAGAAAATCTGAGGCTAGGCAGCGTGGGCAGTAATTATAGACATTTTCCTTTAATGCCAAAAAACTGGCTCGATCAAATAGTCTGTAATATTTTCAGTTTGGCGGCTTTTAAAATTCCATTTTCATATATTTCTCCTACAAACGTGTAACTTTAGCAAGTTGCATTCGCAAATAAACTCGAACACGTACACCTCATGGAAACTGTAGCAAATATACTGAACAAAAAAGCTAATGGCTGTTTCATACAAAACAAAAAAATCAACAAACAAGCAACCCACGATATTTCTAAAGCCAAAAACACTTAAATAAGCAAAAACACGACGACAGATATTAAAAAACGTAAAAAAAAACCTAAGATTTTTTTTTTTAGATTTTCCTGTTGGAATCATATTGCTCTCATATTGGGGAGCGAACCCGTACCGCACGGCCACAGCGCCTAGCAATGCAATTCCGATTACGCTACCGACTGAGCTAGCCGGGACAACCCCCAAAAAGATTGAACGGATAACCCTGGTAAACGCAAAAATCACTGAATGAAATCAGTAACTATGGGTATCTATTCATAATGCTTTCTAAAATCGAGCGTCTAATATCAACTTCTGCAGAATTCTGTCTCCTGAGTCGAATCAGCCATATATTACATTTTTTTTGTAAAACATTGCATTTTATTACTTTCAAAAATGATTAACTGACATGCATTGGTTGGCTAAAATTGGATTTTAAAGTCATTTTGTACTGTTGATTTAGTGTACATTTTGTCGCAGAGTTCACCGATAAGGCAAATTAAAGTTTGACATGATAAATTGCTTCATGTTATTTTCTGTTTAATAGTAATATTTTTAAGAAAAGTTTTGTCGGGAAAGATATTAAAAATAGCCCAATCGAGAAGATAAACGTATTTGTCAATTGCTTGAGTCTTATAAGGGAAATGAAAATTAAATCATAATCAAAGTACTGAGAGTGCCAATATCGCGCATTGCACTTTTTGTGGTTTGTGTAGACAAAATAGGTGATAACTGATCACTGATGAAACAAATGTGAACAAAATTGTTCACATTTGGTCAACAAAATTGTTCACATTTGTTTTAAAAATAATGTGATCAATGGCTCATTTGTTCAGATTTGTTATCGGCCAACAAAGTCGATTGAGGTGACACATGAACAAAATTAGTTCTCTTACTATTTACCAGAGAATTATACTTCAGAAAGCCAAATTTATGTTTAAAGTGTACAATTGATAAACACATTCAATTTGATAGAATAATCAAAAATAAATTAATTTTCCATGGTAGGAAGTATACTTCTCGGATCGATCGCGTGAATATTAATTGTGTCACGGAAATTCTTGATTGATTTAAGGGCGGTAGTAATCAATGCTGACATTCATGTGACATCTGTTTTGATAAAGTTGAAAACAATTAGTTGAAAGTCGACAATTTGTGGTTAGTGTTTCTGATGTTATTCTTCGTATGTTTTGTATCAAGTTTGAAAGCCCATATGTTAAAGGCTATTTTTTTATAATTTTGGTAGCAGTTTTGTGGCTGTAATCTGGTAGTTTGCATCGAATGAATTTTCCACAGATTTTAATGGTAAAATATGCAAAAGGATATATTTCCCCCTATTGCAAACCGTAGGGTAATTTATATAATAACAATTCAGCTGACATTTCAACAATCTTATGAAGACTTGTTTTTATCCACCTCAGTAGAAAATTTAGTGAAAATGAATAACTTTTAAAGAACTATTAAAATATGCGAACTTAAACGAATTAATAAATAAAAAAATGAATACTTGAATATATTGTCAGAAAAGTGCTGCGTAAGAAAGCAAACAATCTATCTCGGCAAGCGAATATTTTTTCTGATAATTGTATTGGGAAAAGGTTATTAACGAAAACATAAACGGCATTATTGAAATACTTACGAGATACGATTATGATCGAGTAAGGACACACTGGCAACGTCCGAGACTGATTAAAATATCGCAAAATAACGCTACGCTATGTTAGATGATATACAAGCCACACGGTGAATTTAACCCGTACGGCGACAGCGCAAAGCAAAGCCGCATAAGCCCTAGCAAGCACTGACTGGAGCTAGCTGGGACAACCATAATAAAAGGTAACACATTAAACCGCGAAAGACGTGACCATCAGTATACACCAGCGGTAACCGATTTTATACTGATAATATTACTGATGTTTTGCGGGGAGAAAAGAAAATCTACGGAAAAATGCACCGATTGTTAGATTTCAAATTTATTTTGCAGGATCATTCCATAGAAGACATTGTATTGTATTTGTTTAAGCCGTTTCATTCAATTATAACAAAAAAGTAAAATATGATTAACAGGAATCGCCATAACACAGCCTTCCACTCAGCGAAAAAAGAGAGGAAAAGAGAGCATGTGTTTAAAGTAATGTCAAATACCGCATTGGAACGGTCAGTGGCAAAATAATTTGCCACTTGGGGTTTAAACCAGGTTGCCTAAAGAGGACTTAACATGGTCTAGTTATAGTGACATTAAACATATTTCCATAAACTGCCAGCCGTTCTTAAGAATCTTAAAAAATTTCTTCAGGCGATGCTCTTCTTAAGTTACTCAAGCTGTAATCGTTTGAAGAAAAAGCTGGCCACCAAAGGGTTGGGAATTTTTCCCCTATATGTAATACGTATTCAATTACGATTTTCTTAACTGAAGCTACATATAGCTGAGATTTTATGTGGGCATTTTTATCTACAGGTGAGCGATTTAGGACCATTATGGCACTTTCGTTTGTTGTTGTTTTTAGTATTTTGTTTGAAAGTGATAGTAGTATTAATGCATGCTCTCTCTTTATCCCAAAATTAAACATGAGAAGAGGCTGCGTATTCTGCTTGTGTTTTTTTTCTGATCATTTTTATCAAGAAAATTCCGCAAGTGTTTATCCATATCAATCCGGTTGTCGTTTGGCAATTAAAACTGTAGGATACTTACCTCTGTGTTGTCGCGAAAACTTAAAATATATCATATTTCCGCAACGCAATTTCTTACAAGGAGAATAATAAATCTTGTTTGAATCAATGTTAAGTTGTTCACTTTCCAAAAACTTTTTTCACATCTTTTTAAACATAATTTTGCTTATCAACTGAAAATATTTGATATTTTGTCATGAGCAATTAATTGTATTTATCATAAAAATAACGCTATTTCCGGTTATTGGAATGGTTGATTAAAAACTTTTGATTAAGTTTTAAATTGGAAAAGTGTAATTAAAATTTTATCGTAAGAATATTGTTTACAAGGAAACTAAGTCTTCCTGACCGGCCAAATAACATACACATTTCAAAATCACGACACGCGAGATTATTAATAAATAGAACATTCGGCATACCACTCGCGATTGAAACCAGGTTATTAGGGGAACCAACCTCACTTGCCTGAAAAATAAGTACAAGCGGCATTGATTAATTAAATCAAATCCATCCATTTGCTCAAGCAAATGTTTCATGCGATAAAACACAAAAAACTAAAGTAGCTCATGGCCTTGTCAAGCTATCAACATCAGAAGAAATAGCGATTCAAAGACATTTTGAGAGAAAAAACATAAAACAACAAATAATAATTAGCTAAATCACAGCCGTTACTTAGTTGAAAACATGCTCTTACGAAAAACATATTTTATTCCTATTTTATACCTGTTTTATGTGAATGTCAATTGAATTGTCGGTTGCGTGCTGCGGCTGGCAATTTTACAGCACTCTAGTGAAATGGTGATATGCTGTATAAAAATCGTTTAGTTCAAATGTATTTTGAGCACTTTTAGAATAATAGTTTTTAACAAATTCTCCAAAGGAGTATCATAATAATTATTATATTTGTACCAAGGGGCCAATTATTTTTTCCTGTGGTCAAAGTAATGTAAAATTTATTTCTTCAGTTTTAGTATGAGCATGTAATGAATGCGGCTATCATTTACTGTGGCATCATTTAATTTCGTGTGAACAAATTTCCCCTTTTAATTTTTTCGAGCGGACATTGCTTCGCGCAATACTATTAATCTATTAAAACATGCTATAAGATAAGTTCCGCTGGGGTTTAAAATCGCGTAAATATCGTATCACGAAAATCGCGAATACTAAACCTGCTCTAAATAAAATGATAGCACAACAACAATGGTATTTTGATGAAAACAAAATTAATGAGCTGCACCTTTACAAAATGGAGACAGATTTATATTGTACTTTCATTCACATGATCAATATTTGTCGGTAATTTAATAGGAAGAGATAGACCACCAAACTCGTTATCTGAAAAATTGTCAACAATCGTCATCGATTTAAGTTTTAAACAGTTTATAATTGACTTCCAAGGGCATAGTTTGACGTAAGTTATCCTTAATGTTGCTCAAATATTGCATTCCTTGCAATCAAAGGTCAAGCAACCGGAAATTACAATGAATATTGTTTATGTTTTAAGAGCACCCCTTGTTAGTAGGAATAACATTAAACATTACAAATTATCAGTATGTTTTGTTTTCATACATGCGTTTTAAAGTATCCGTTTTCTTATTTTACCTTTTCAATTAAAGACGGTTATAATATTAAGCCTCCAATGTCAGTAAATGATACAGGTTTGGTTTAAGAAAATATAAAAAATGACATTGAATTATTGATTAGATGACAAAAAATTTCTTTTCAAACCCTAATACGATTGAATTGCTTCAGGAAACAAACATAGAGATGATTTGCAAAAGAGACAAGACTATTTGTTTGTCCTGAAATTTCCTCTGATTAATCTAAATAAATCACAGAAGGAAGACTTGCATCTTTTGTCAGAAAGAGTTTTATTTAACAAAACAAACACTCCGTCTTGGCACGTACATAATTTATATTACTCTGATATATTTAATTGGAAATAAATATATACGGCGATATTGAAAATGTTGCGAGACACAATATAACAATCCTGCTAAGGAACATTGGCAGGGTCGGAGACTGGTTTAAAAGGATCACAAAATGACGAGGATCATCAGACGAGGAGATTTGTTATCGACAAACAAATCTCGATTTAGGTGACAGACAACTGTCGATTAGAACAAACCTTTATCCATAAATGGCAAAACGAGATTAAAACTAACTTTAAAATAGAACATTATTTGGCGGCAATATCAGAACTTAAAACTCGTTTTGCTCAACTGCAAGGTTAATCGTATAAAGATAAATTACAAAAACACTACAAATATACTGAGCAAAAAAGAAACTTACCCTTTTTAAAATTCAACAATTTTGTTCAGATATGCTTTATTTTATTCTAAATCTTTTGCGAATATTACACATCTCTGGACATTTGATAAAATGGGTGAATGTTGTTAAGTGAAACCTCGCTATTAAGACCGCCATTGGGACTGAAAAAGTTGTCTTAATAGTGGTGTGGTCTTTTTTTTTTTTTTTTTTTTTTGGGGGGGGGGGGGTAGACAATAGTGCACAACTGCAAAATGGGACATTGGAATAGTGGTCTTATAATAGAGTTGGTCTTAATTTTGGGTGATCTTAATAAGGGGTTTTACTGTATTTTTTTTGGATAGAGGTCAATGTTATCTCCACTTTCCTAAATAATAATAGGATCGAAAATTTTTACAATAAAGTCTGAAACAGATTATAAGACAACATTTAGACGTCAATTATTAGTTAAAAATAAAAAAAGTTTATGGCTTGTAGAGAATAAATATAATAGTTATCGTCGACTTGTGAAATTAAATAAGATATAATTAAATATTTGTTTTTGTAAAAAAAATGACCTTCCTTGGAATAAAAGAAAGAACATGTTAAACTCTTACTTTTCCTACAACCCAATTTTTTTCTTTTTTTTTTTAAATCGATACTTTTTATTAGATATTGTAAATTTAAGGATATTTTTAATTATTAAAATAGAATTTCTCCGTCGCGAAATTTCAGATTAAGGTATAGGTGGCTATAAAGTAAAACATCTAGGCTGAAACCCGACTTAAACTGTAACGTATCTATTGGAAGGGTTATTTTATTTGTTAATTTTGCAAACGACATTTAGCGGTAAACAATGTTATTTAGTGTTAAAGTATTCAACAATATCCACTAAAAGTAAATGAAAAACGAAATCTGAGTTGATCTATAAAATTCGGCCAAGTTATGATACTTGATTTTTTTTCAAAGCCACAAAACGAAGTAGCAAACTATTTCGGGCTTGTTTTGATTTAGCCTGTTCGTTAGGAGTAAAGAAGATGCATGTTACTGTCCACGTCGCCAAGCCCTTGATTGAGAGCATATCAATAATAAATTATACAGACATATATATCGTGTTGGACGGCCTTTAAATGGCGTAACTGACAACAACACTAACTGAATGTATGGGAAGAAGCACGCAGCACCGGTACTGTGATAATAAATAGATGAAAAAGGATCTTTGAATGAGAGTGAACGCCGTACAAAAATATCCGCCACAAGAAATATATTCAAAACAAGAAACTGTGAACTGCCTGTCATGTGATTGATTCCGCATTCAATTTGCCATAAATCAAGGATGAAAGCTGATGAATTTTTCTGTCTACCTTTTGCAAGTCCTTTGTTTGGGATGCAGTGTGGTTATGAACTCATGTACCGCTTGGAGGATATCTGTAACAATATGCCGAAACAAATCCTCGTTTTATGATCTTTCAGTTTAGTTATTGACGTACTTTACTTCTCTTTTCAACCTGTTTATTTTTGCATGAACTTATTAATGTTGTCTAAATGCTTTTAAAGGTATAATGAATGTTTTTTCGAATAATCAGAATGACAAATAAACATCATGTATCTTATTATGTTTTAATTGAAAAGTGCACTTTAATTCTAGGAGGGGAAATAAAACTGTTATTGAGCGGTGTAGTTTGACAATTGTTAAGTGTATTTACCATAATATTCACATCATCGCTACTTACTGTTTTATTGTCTGGTGACCGGGGTTTTTTTCTCTTTAAAATTGAAAACTAGAATTTGCTGCATTGAGGAACACTTATCGCCTGATTGCAAAATGATGAAATGTGGGCCTTTGATTTATCATATATGGTAAAAAGATGTACTTGAAGTTTTATTGCAATACTACAGAAATACCGATTAAACTATAATTATGAACTGGTATCATCTTTATTTTATATTCCAGTTTTAATATTAAAGTATCAAATAACATGAAAATTTGTCAGTTCAGTATTATATCTAAAATTAAGTAGAATCTGATTATTAATTCGTAATCTTATTCATATATTCATTTTATTTATATTCTTGACATAGTGTGAAATTATGTAGAGTTTAAAAACATGAATGACCTTTTTACAGTTCGTAATATAGCCCTGAATAGATTCGGCCAAAAGTAAAAGGTGAGTTTCGTATAGACGTTTGATTTTAACGTTTGGTATTGGGGGCAGGGCGTAGACCTGGGTAAAAACAAAAACTTGGCTGGAGTGGAATGGAGGGGAGAGAGAGTGAAAAATCAGGTTTGATATAGGCGGAAAAGTTTAAGCGGGAAGGGAGGTTAAGATGTCTAATGGGCCGTTATTTGAAAAATAACAGTCCTTCCTATTTCCTTATGTATCTTTAGAATCAGAGAACTAATCGCTATCAAGTTTCCTATTTTATATCACTATGTTCTGTATTCCAAGATGTCTGAAGCAAGAATGATAGTTATTAGAACCAGGGGCTTATAATCAGTTAAATTACTGACAACACATTTACATTCCTTTTTGGTTGTGATTGACAAAGGCTAAATTAAGAACTAAGATGAAAAAATTACAGTCGCAGCTCAGAGACAATGAGAGAGATGTCAATATTTTGGGAATTAATACAAGAAATGCATCATAATTAATGAACATTACAGTAACTGTATCGTCGAAAATGATGTTTGGTCCTCGTTCCCCGACGGAAAATTGTGGCACTAGGGAACTGTCATTGTTGTTTGTCAGAAGTAAGAATTTTGAAGCATTTCAGTTCAATATTTTATTAGCAGATTGATTGGAGCAAGTGTATAAAAAAGAATAATAAAATAAAAAGGCATCTATTTAAAATGCCATAAAAACATAACTTGTGATTTATAATCATAGTATGACTAATTTATTCATCAGTTTGAATGTTATTACTTATAAGTGATTACAGTTTGAAATAGCTTAAGGGACAATTTGGAATTGCTAAGAATCGCAATATATTAAATAGTATAATTACAAAATTTAATGAATTCAAAACAACACGTTAAGATTTAAACATTTTGCTTTCTAGTATTTAACCATTTAAGTGATTATGAATAGAGATGATGGAGTTGTCTTTCCTTAAATCTGAGCAAGTTAAATCAATATTTATAGGGGTGTTAATATAAACTTTTAATCAATATTTATATGGGTGTTACTATACACATTTAATCAATATTTATATGGGTGTTACTATACACATTTAATCAATATTTATAGGGGTGTTAATTTACACATTTAATCAATATTTATAGGGATGTTAATATACACATTTAATCAATATTTATAGGGATGTAGATATACACATTTAATCTTTCCGTAATTGTAGCTTAATTGCATTAATTTTAAGCTTCAGTAAGCAGCGAATATATGCTCAACATTAACATTTTACTTATCATGTTCATGATTGTAGAACCCTTGTAACGAAATGTGTTGTGAAAAGTTCATAAAATATCACGTTTTATATTTATTTAAAGTATATTTTCTTCTATGAACTTGATTGTTCTTGTATTTGTAAAATTGGATATGATCATGATTATTGGCACATCGTTGACTTTGGACCGGCTGAATATTTCTTGTTTTGAATTAAGACATAGGACTCCATCAGTTTTATGTCATTTCACGTGAGAAACGAAAAGTGGCCAAATAAAATACTGTTTTCAAAATGTCATAATTTAAATATTAATGCAACACTGCTTTAAGCGAAGATTCGTGCTTATCAATGAGCATTTTCTAAATATAATCGTTCTAGCATTTTATTAAATTATATTTAGTTAATCGTTTCAGTTACTGGTTAAATCGTTTCATGATGCGTAAATATAGAATTATAAATAAAGTTTCCAAAACTTTACCAAAAAATTGATGTTACTGCAATTCCGTTTCACGATATTTAATTTCAAAAAAGCTTTTTTGACTAGAAAATGTTAACAAAGCTTTGAAATGGAGACCCCGTTAGATGTTACAATAAAAAATGGAAATGTTAAACTTATGTAAAATCTTCCAAAAAGGGAAGTCAGTTATATAATTTATAAATAATTTACATTCTTTATTATCGAATTTTCGAACCCATGTTATTTTTCAAGAAAAATACAGAAATTATTTCGCTTTAAGTAACATCCATGTTAAAAGCGTATTGTTGTTTTAAACAACAATACGCTTTCATCTTCACAAATTATCAAGATACAAGGTTTGTAAATATGTCATCTTGATGTTTTCATACTTATCGTGTTTGGCGGCTTTTAAAATTCCATTTTTATATATTTATCCAGCACACGTGTAATTTGTTCAAGTTGAATTCGTAAATAAACTCGAACACGTATACCTAATTGAAACTATTGCAAATACACGAAACAAAAGTAGCTCTGTCAAACAAACAAGAAACCGATGATACCGGGTATTTCTGAAACCAATACACTCGTATTTAAATAAGCAAAAACAAGATGACAGAGATTAGAGAAACGGGCAAAACCCCTTTGTTTTAGATTTTCCTGTTGGAATCATATTGCTCTACTGGGGAGCTAACCCGTACCATTCGGCCACTGCGCCCAGCAATGCAATTTCGATTACGCTACCGACAGAGCAAGCCGGGACATCACCCAAAAAGATTGATCGCATAACCCCGATAAACGTAATCATCACTCCATGATATCGGTAACCTTGGGAGACTATTCATGAAGTTTCCTTAAATTGCGCGTCTTTATCAACTTCAGCAGAACTTAGTCTCCTGTTTGAATCGAATGAGCCATATATCACATTTATTTTTATAACATTGCATTATTACTTTCAAAAATGATTTACTGACATGCATTTAATGGCTAAAATTGGATTTTAAAGTCATTTTGTACTGTTGATTTAGAGTACATTTTTGTCTCAGAGTTCACCGATAGGGCAAATTAAAGTTTGACATGATCAATTGCTTCAAGTTATTTTCTCAATAATAGTAATATTTTCAAGAAAAGTTTTGTCGGGAAAGATATTAAAAATAGCCCAATCGAAAAGATAAACAAATTTGTCAATTTCTTGAGGTTTATAATGGACATAAAAATTAAATCATAATCAAAGTACTGAGAGCGCTTATATCGCGCATTGCATTGTTGTGTACTGATTTCGGGTTTGTGAAGAAAACAAAGGAGTTCACTGAAAAAACGTAAACACAGTAATAGAATAATCAAAAATAAATTAATTTTCCTCGGTAGGAAGTATACTTCTCGGATTGGTCGCGTGAATATTTATTGTGTCACGGAAATTCTTGTTTGATTTAAGGGCAGAAGTAATCAAGACTGACATTCATGTGACACCTGTTGTGATAAAGTAGAAAACAATTAGTTAAAAAAATCGACATCTTGTGGTTAGTGTTTCTGTTGTTTTTCTTGATATGTTTTGTATCAAATTTGAAAGCCCATAAGTTAAAGGTCACGGAACATCGGAAGCTGCAAAATAAAGAATTAGAAAACGACATTGTTCAATACGGAATTTTTTAATTTGACGAGTTGCATCAATCGTGCGGTTTAACGCTGCATATGCTAAAATCATTCATTGCTACATTGTCAATAATTAATTAGATTCACTAGTAACAAATCAGTAATCTTCTCGAGTTAAGTGAATAATTCACTCTTTGATTCAATTCAGCATCGTAATGAGTCATTTTATTCCCATTCTATTGTGAAAAATAAAATATTGTTCCGATATCAATGTAAATAGATGCCATGGGACTAAGCGTACTAGATGTTAAATATAAACACAATAACATGACGTCACCAGCTAGCTTTCATTTTATATGATTTTGGTATTTTATACTCTGTGAGGCGTATCCACTTTTCTTCAACGTCATGATGAGATATTTTATACATACATGTATATATTTTCCGAAAAAAAGAATAATATATGCATATCAGGAATCGGCACACTCACAAAACACAGCCTCCCCACGCAGCGAAAAAAGAAAAGAGGAAGAGAAAGAAAGCATGTTTGTTATGAGTATGTCAATTCAAATAGGACGGCTCAAACAATAAACGAAAAAGAGAACCCTTGGGGATAACGCCTTGGAACGGTCAGTGGCAAACAAATTGCCACTTGGGGTTTAAAACCAGGTTCTAGGGTGCACCAACCTCACACTTGCCCCAACAGGTTCTCGTATCACAAAACAAGTACATATTGTCTTGATGAAACAACTCCAACCCACTCATCGGCTCAACAAATCAGCACGAGGACAGGGATAAAAAACAAAACAAATCGAGCTTCTAGTTTCTCTTAAAAAAGATTTCCCCATAAACCTTCATAAACTCTTAAACCCCTGCCACCGTCGTGCAACCAAAGAGGTAAGCATCATGATCAACTGTAGATGGGTTAATAACCAGGCCTGCAGAGCGCTGTAAAATATCATGTAGGTAACTTTTTTTTAAAATTTACAGTTGGTTTTTATTTAACCGGGAGAAATTAACATTGACTTTTATCATCTTAAGTTTAAAAATTAAATCTTAAAAAAAACTGGCTGTGAAATACCTTGTTGCAATAGTGATTTTAAACTGCACCCGTATTTATGAATAAGATCTGGGTATCGTCGTTAAAACTTAATTTGTGATACCGATAACCCTGTTTTAAAAGTTTTTCTGTAATGCAAAATTTACGTTCATTGAAATCATTCACATCGTTGCAAGCCCCTGAAAAGCGAAGAAGTTGTGAGATATAAACCCCGTAAGATGTTGCACGAGGAACATCGCCGTCCAAAAACGGAAAATTTACTATATTAAAATCATCTCTTTTATCATATATTTTAGTAGTGACGTAACCATTTTCAATGGACAGATTTAGATTAAGAAAGTTTGCTTGCTTTTCTGAAGTGCTCGCTTTATTAAGCTGTGGTTCTTTAGGATAAATCTTATTAACCAGTGATGGAAAATGATTATTATCTATATTAAATAAATCATTAAGGTACCCCGAGGTGTTGTTAAAAGCTGTAATAATATCATCTTGATGTTCGGTAGAAAGAGATAACATAAAGTATAAAAGCAGATCAGCAACAAGGGGTGCACAATTAGTACCTGTTATGAACGTAACGTTGTTAGGCTTTTTTGGCGTACTTTTGATGCGACGTCGATGACGTCACTTATGTTGACGTTATACAAAATCAGTTCAAAATAAAAGGTCGAACCAGAAGTACCGTGTTTCTCTTCACTATACGATTGGTGCCGTGACCCTAGCAACAGTCATCAAGAAGTTGAAACATTATTAAACGATCGTCCATTGACAAACGTCACATCTGGTGAATTAGAATTAGAAACACTGACACCATCACACATTCTGTATGGACGAAGAATCACGAAGTTACCATACACCAACACAAAAGATATCTCCACGACCAATATAAACACCAGCAATCACGCAAACATAACAAAATGGGCCAGTATTCAGAAGACGTTAATCCACGACTTCCGGGAAAGATGGAAGCACGAAAACCTAACGGCCCTTCGTGAACACCAGGTTTCCGGCAGAAATCAACAGACCATACGTGTTGGAGACATTGTTCAAATCCACGGTGATTTCCCGCGATCACAATGAAAACTTGCACGGGTCGAAGAACTACTACAGGGAAAAGATGGCCAAGTGCGTTCTGCAAAGATACGGACAGCTACAGGTCAACAAACCGTCCAATCGTGAAACTGTATCCACTGGAAAGTGATTCATTGATCCGGATCCAAAGTGCTTTGTGACTTGGCGATACCTTAATGAGTTTTTTAGAGCCTGTGAAAAGTGTTACAATTACCATAATCATAAGTTCCCGGACACGTTTCAGAACTGTGCTTAGTGATTCAGTTTTGATAATTCTCGAGATGTCATTATTAAATAATTTCAAAATACTTTATTTCATTCAAAGACATTAATTTTAACAATTTGTGATTCTAAAAAATTATTTACCCTTCGCGGCCCCCAGTGTTATGAACGTAACGTCGCAAGGCCTTTTGGCGTACTTTTGATGTGATGTCGATGACGTCATTTATGATGACGTTATGCATAATCAGTTCAAAATAAAAGTTCGAACAAGAAGTACGTCCTGTTTCTATCCACTTAGGTCCGGCACGTTCCGCATACCGTTCCGTACTTCAGTTACTGTAGCAAGTCGATAGACGACGTCACTGATAACGTCCAGACGGGCTGGACTACTATCCACTATACGATCGCATACCCATCACAGTACCCATAGGAATGCCTATTACTTTATAAATATAGGTACCAAATCTCAAATAAATATTCTTAAACAGTCGTCATGAAGTTCGGCAGACGTCATTACTTATGCATTTCGAGATAGAAATAAAATAATGTCGCCAATATTTATATAGTTATAAGAAAATAATAGAAAATTTTAGGTTCTTTCAAACTATAGTAACAACTTAAGTTGAATGTCAAAAAACATGAACGGATATACTTTTTTCCTATGCATGTCCCAGTTCATGTTTCAGCATTTTTCAGAAGTAGCCAGGCTGGTTCTGAGTCTCATTAATAATTTAAAAACATGACATTTACCCCTAAAAACTTAAACCTCATCATATTCATATCATGTGGCATATCGTTCAAAGTCGTTTTGGGAATTATGGAGAAACTGTGATTGATTTGGATGTGTTTTATTATGGTATTATTATTTTTTTTAGATTAAACTTTTCCACAAAATAAGAAAAAATTTTTGAGTATCTTGAATATTTGAAAGGAAAAATGAAATACTTAATTTCCTTTCATGAAGAACCTTAACTTGATCAATGATTTGAATTCATCTTGATGGATGCATGATAGGATGTTATAATATAGCGTTAGAAAACTGACTCCAAATAGCAAACAACACAATGAAGGCATTATTAGGATCTATTTCAATTAGGATGTTGATAGCTTGATGTCAAATTATCCGTAACATTGACATCACTGAGACAATATGACGCATTCAATGACAGCTTATTTCACGAATGCTTGATTTCCGATAGGATTTGAGGATAACGATAGCATATAATACAATTATTTGATTTTCTAGAAATCATCAACCCTGATGTTTCGTTCTTGCACGATTAGATTATCGCTACCATTTATCAGTGATGTATTATTATTAAAATGAACTAATACGTCACATTAAAGATGCAGACCTGAATATGGTGCCTTTTTCTCGTCGATTCGTGGCTATTTATCGAATTAATGGCGCCAGAAATTTCGTTTTAATGAACTTATTACATTTTATCGCGTGTCCGAGTTCTACGCAAGTTCATGTGCGCAAAGAATGCGAAAAGAGGTATTCAGCTTATAAATGACTTGTAAACATCATAATTACTATTGTTTAAGCAATTGATGTGTTTTCTCCTGCTTTTCTTCCAGATATACGCTAAAAATTCAACAGTTTAATGAAATATTCGTATGGCGTCGATTTGCAAAACATCACGTGACCTTCGTCCGTATTGAAAAAGCGCTTGATATTGTATAGTTCACAGAAAAAATATAGCGTGTTCACTCATTTAAAATTCAATTTAACTGTCTATATGTAATTTCCGATTTCAAATATGCGAACCTCCAAACCTCAGTATATGTTCATTTTAGGTTAAACACAGGAAGCATGAGAAAAAATAGAGGCCTTTGAGGCTGTTTAAACTGGTGTGCCAGTTCAAAGGGCTGCCAAACAATTCGGTACCCCTGAACGAACTTTAGGAGACCGAGTGAACGTATCTAATGACCCTAATTCTTAAAAAAATTCTGGAGGGGAAACATTTTCCACTGAAGAGGAGAAAGAAACTTTGGTTGATCGCGTGGAGACTTCACAACTAGGTTATGTGTACAATTATAATACTCAATTGCAGCACCTTGCTGGGGAAATCGCATTTGATCTCGGAATAAAGTCCAAGAACAAGTGTATGAGATAACATTGGCTTTATGGTTTTCTACGAAGGATCGAACTCAAGACTGGCTCCATTAATTTTACTCCTAGAAAAATTGAAAGGTCCCTTGCAAAATGCGCAACACCTGAGACTATAAGCAGTTACTACTGAAACCTTAATGATATCATGATAAAAAACGATCTGTTAAACAAGCCCCAGTTCACCTACAACATGGATGAAATTGGATTACAACCAGAGCACCTGCCCCCCCCCCCTCTTAATATTTTAGCGTGAGTCAAACCTCAGGCTGACTTCCCCTAAATAAAAAAAAAAACCCACATTGATAGGCTGTGTTATCGCCATTGATAATTCTTTCCCACCCTATTATGTTTTCAAGATTAAACGTTTAAACACCGATCTTATAAAAAAGGAAATCAGCAGGGGCAACTAGAATGGTTGATTCTTGGTGGTCAAATACCAACTATGAAAGTGTTCAAGCCTTACGTTGCTGACCATTTCCTACCAAATATTCGTCACTTTGCTGCTGATGAGCAACTTTTTAAGTAGGCAAGTATTTTACCGGCCAATACATCGAATTAACTGCAACCCTTACATGTCGCACTATTTGACCCTTAAAAGTCCGACTCGTGAGAAACAGTTTAGGACAGACTGTCAAAAATTTGACATGTGTGAAATAGTTTGTAAGTTTTATTTGAAATCAATGACCCCAGTGAATGTCCAATCAGGATTCAGAAAGATCGGTATATATCCCCTTTCTGAAGAAGCGGTTTTAAAGGAGAAGATTTTCGCTTGTGAGTCCTTACGAAGATACGAAACCATTTAAAAATAAAAGCAATGATGAGGTTTAAAAGTTTTTGAAAACGAAATTGCAAACTGAAAAGATTGAATATAAGCAGAAAATGCAGGTACTGAAAAACCTAGGTCTGGAGGCAAAACAATAACAGAGGAACGGTTCCTCACTAGCATTGCTGATAATGACAAAACAAAAGAAAATCAGACTACAACAGAAGTAGAAAAATCAAAGGAACCAAAAGCATGCACACCAAAAATCAAATGTCCAAGGCCATCCATAAGTGGGATTGGCAAGTTGATTTGTTTGGAAAGTGATGTCGAAGAATAATCGATTGCAATTAGAACGACATGTGTTATGTCTGTAGGAAAACCTCTCCACCCAGCTTAAAGGATATTTGGATTTGAAAATTGTAAATGGGGCAAAATGCGACAACCGCTGCCACTTGGTTAATCTGGCATTCTGTTCAACTGTCAGAGTTAATCGGAGACACAGCAGTTTTCTATGTCCACACTGCGAAAATGCAATAATTAAAAAAAAGTAAATATGTTGAACACTTGTTAATGTTTACCACTTGTCATCATTATGTCTTAAAACTTTGACATGTTGGGTTCATCTGGCATTCTGTATGATTAAAAACAGACATAGTTTTCAATGTACACACTGTGGAAAGGAGGGAAGTATATAAATGCATCAATAAAAACAGATCGGCAAATATTAATATATAAATATATTTAACATTTTTACATGCTAACCAATGAAAACTGAACTATACAGTTTTGCTTCTTGAGAGGACGAATTCAACTGTGTTTTATAATAACAAAGAGTAAAATGGATTGCGCGAGAAGTTTTCGTCAAAGTGGAGATACATTTTATGTGCTTCCCATTAACTGCTATTTGTCACAATCAAACTAATTAAATCTTAACGAGGCAGAAATCCACATAAATAACAAACCATGTTCAACTCTTAAATATATATCTATGTCAGTATTCTTAAAGTCTTTGGCTGTGGGATTAGAGCATTTTTAGTAAATGTTTTTATTTTGCAGTTTGAGTTCGACAGAATTGGAATTTAAAGATCTGTTTTTCAATACTTATATCCTTGAAAATTATCTCGAAAAAAATATTGCTCATTGAATGTAACAAAAAATAATGATGCAGTCTTAAAGTTTACCTAACTTATTAGCTTTTGAGTTTAATAATGGAAACCAAAATTTTGCAAACTTTTCTGCAAGAACCTGGTTTATACCCCAGTGGCAATTTGTTTTGCCACTGACCGTTCCAAGGCTTTATCCCCAAAGGTTCTCTTCTTCGTTAATTGTTTGTGGCGTCCTATTTGAATTGACACACATAAAAACATGCTCTCTCTCTCTCTCTCTCTCTCTCTCTCTCTCTTGCTGTGTGGGGAGGCTGTGTTTTGTGAGTGTGGCGATTACTAATATGCATATGTTACTTTTTTCTGTTACAAATCCCGAAATAATGGTAAGTCAAAGTCAAATGGCTGCATTTTAAAAGGATAGGATTTTCCTCGGGAATCAAAAACTGATAAGCTCGTTCGTTATATTTAACATGGTGCCTATCCATATCGGATGACTCTGCAAAATTCGCTGTATCGGCAGTTGCTTTGGGTCGGCATCGGTGCCCAAGATCATAAAACTAAATCTTGAGATCAGTCTCAAATCTCAAGCATCTGATTGGCTGAAATGGCGACCAGTCGCCATTTCAGCCAATCAGATCCTTGATATTTGAGACTGATCTCAAAACTTAGTTTTATGATCTTGGGCCCGGCTGTGTGTAGTTAATGCAATGTTAGACAAGTCACTATCCGTCGACTAACGAGCTGAGATGACTGATAGTTTTACAGTGGCTTTCACAGGGGAAACAACTGTGAATTTGAGAGCCCAAATAGTATAAACTGGGTGAGCATAATGGAATAATGCTTAATCCACTTTTATTTACTGTTTTTCTTGTTTTATTAAACTTGTGACACGAAAATATTTAGGTAACACATATTAAAGACATTCTGTCAAACAAATAAAATGCACGAAAATGCTGGAAAAGGTTTATAAATTCTCTCCCACCGACCACCGGAAATTTGTGGTATCGACTGTTCTTGGGAGATTTCCAGAGTTGATGGAAACGCTATCGAAGCAAATGAAACGCTCCTAGAGAATCAAACGGGAAATCTACTATCTGTGCACCGGCGCGCAGTAAGCAGTTGATCTGCTTGAGAAACGACGCGAGATAAAACCCACAGCTTCTGACACAAACTCTTCCAGTGAAACTAGCGTTGGCGAGGAACCGGTAATATGCAGAAGTGGTAAAGAATATTCCCGAAATAAATTATACTGTGGAGGAGGACTAGGTCGCAGACAATAAGGATTTGGTGGCAGATTTGTCGATCGGAGGACAGTGCCTTGCCTAACATTGTTCTTTAGTAAAGAACAGCCTATGCCGATGAACAATGGCGTTAACTTCGGAATGCGTGGTAGACAGGACCATACAAACCTTTGGGGAGATATCGAGCTGAAAAGGGCACCAGACAAGCACGAGTATTCCATTGTATGTCTGCCTAATACAAGTGTGACTGTATTCTACTTTTAATGTATAAAAAGATTGTGAGAATAAACATGTATGAAACACTTTTACAGTAGCGCATATTTTGTCAAATAGATATACCTGAAAGTCTTGTTGAATATTTTCACAGAGAAGTACGGAACAGATTTGGACGAAAATCGAACAGAGAAGTTGCTCCCAAGGTGCACTACCCGTGATGAGTTATGTCCAATCGCCATCTACAACGAAAATAGACTTTGAAGACCAGCCAATATGCCTATAGGCAAAAATAAATTTGGACGAATAATGAAACAAATAGCTGAGAAAGAGCAGCTAGAAGGACGAAAAGTAGATCACGTCACGACAAAAACATTTGCCCAAACGCTTGTTCAAGCAGGTCGACCACCTACAGAAAAAGCTTATATTAGGAGGTTGGAAAACCTTCAAATGAAAAATGCTTATTCCACCCATACATGGAACAGCAGGCTTAAGCTTCTGACATCCTATTGGACCATACGAGACCATCTTAAAGAAATTAAAACAAAAGAATACCTGCGTATTGGCAGATGTAACACCAGTATTGAAAACAATTAATACCTACATAGACTTCAAATAGAAGTGTATCTTCAAATATCTCAAAACAACACTCAAAGCCGTTAATATTTCTGGAGGTACTTTTAACATTGTGTCGGGTAAGAGAAAGTTTTCGGATTGAGAGCTCGCAGAAAAATCACATTAGACAGTCTGACATTTTGTTACACAATAATCCTACCGACCATTAGTTACAAAATGTAGCATTTTCAAACAAACTGATAAAATGCACTTTTATTTTTACACTCGTTATTTGTTATAATTAAGGGCTTACCACACTCCACCCAACCACGTTCATCGATAAAAAGATGAAATCTCAAAAATCTCAATAATGGCAAAATGCCGTTCAATGAAATTTTGCGCAAATTAATGTTACTAATGTATCTTTATTTTGCATAAAGTAAGACACGTAAGAAAAGTAAAGAAAAAAAAGCTAGACCTAAAAAATTCCTTGAGCAGCTGTTTGTCAATTTAATGACGGAAAAGAATATTTAAATAATGTTATACGCGAGGCAGTTCTTTCCCCAGGTATGATACAACAGATAATATCAAAGTTGATGACGGAGCACAAACCTATTTAAAATAAATTTTAAGTCTTCAAAACTTGAAAATTGACTTTTAATTCTAATGAATGATTTATTTTCTAAGAGATTGGCGAAAATGCAACGCATGACATTTCTCATTTCTGGCATAAATAGCCAGTTATATAATTCTCGTGAGATAGGCTATAACATTGTTTAATTTCGCTGCTCACATTCCTAAACGCGAAAAACGAAAAAAAAAACAACAACAAAAAAAAAACAACTGGACACGCGCGAACAGCAAACAATAGAATTATGAAAAGAATGAAAATTACCATTGACAAGGCTGATGAAATAAAATAAAAGTAACTTATGCTACAGACTGTAAAATCAAAAACTCTGACGTCGGTATAGAAGACATAACCAGTCCCATTAATTATGTTCCCATTAGCACACCTGCGATCTTTGATATCGAAACACCAAGGTTGAGATATAAGGCGGAATTAACACAGCTACATATATAGACACGAATACTTAATTTAATGCTATTTGCCATTTTGGAAATAATACCTGCCAAAAAATCTCTTATTTCAGGTCTGATTGTGTTAGAAGAGAACTACAGCCAAACCTGTGCTGAAGACCACATGTAAGCATAGACCATCTTGAGATAATGACCACATTTTTATCCCCTTGACTGACTTGAAGAACATGTTCACCTGCTTCCAAAGACCACCTGCTTCCAAAGACCACGTTTGGGTTCCCCCCGGAACAGTCTTTGAGAACATGTTTGGCAGTTAACGCTATTTTTATGGGCGAAAAGCTTCATTCAAAAGATTAGGAGATGTTTCCAAATGACTCGGATCTTCCTCCTTCAGAAAAAATATTGGTGTTACACAATGGCGAAAAGTTTGGTCTCCCTATTTCATTTCTCATTTTACAAAAATACGGTTTCATAGATAAATAAAAAACCCTGTATAGCGATGACAATCGATTCACTCATTTTGCTCCATAAATATTTACCCCAGAAGACTTTCTATCTTCCCTAAAGTATGAAGAACTATTTCAAAAGAAGTTTGAGTGTCACGATGCTGAACATTATACACGAGCTCTAAATGGTATTTTTTTAACAAAAATTAATCATCGAAGCTTGTAAACCGATACTGTTTGCTGTGTTTGCACAAAAACCCACAACATTTTCTTGAGTAGATTCAATTTTGAAATAAGCGGATGATAGAAATTCTGAAACAGGAATTTGCATACTTTAGTTTTTTGCAAAAAGGTTGACAAGTTCACAACCAGGAAGTCAATGAATTAGTCAGTGACAGACTTATTTTGCCAAGGAGTTGAAAATATGTTAAGCTTTATTTGTACCATTAAAACGCCCTGTAAATTATTTCATTGGGATTATACAACTCAGAAAAAATATACTTATTCGACTGAGAAACTAATAATAACTGAATTTAACGAGCAAACGTTATTAATTAAAATAAACAAAGAGCTTGATTTTTTTGTCTGAGGAGTTTTTTGTTTATTGTATTCAATGAGATACTTGTTTATGTGATGTCTTAAACAAAGACGAGATCTTATTTTTTTTTTATTGAAGAACAAATGTTGTTTTATTTACATGTATTCAAATATCAATACAAAATTTTAGTTTTGAAGATGCGGCGTATGAGCTGGGGCTGGTGGTGGAATTAAACCTGTCCAACAATGTTTTCCTTTTATAGTGTAAGATACAGTTTTCGTAGTAAAAATGTATATGATGGCGAATTTTAAAAAGGAGCGATCATAAATAATTGAGTAAAAGGAGATTATTTGTGGTTACCGCATTAAAACTACCAATGGCAAAACATATTTAAGCCTGGGTCTAAGTTACAGGATCCTCACACTGGCTCAACTAGGTTCTCAACAACGAATATGCACAAGTTGCCTTTGTGAACTAATTCCAACCCACCACCCTAGTCGAACATTCTAAGCAGTGTAAACGCACCGTCATAAAAGATTAAAATATATACCAAACATTTTAACCTCGTTTCAATTTTTTTGTTGACTGACGGACAGAGGGACGAAATTAAAAAAAAAGGCATTGATTTGCTTTGTTATCCAGCTAAAAGGAGAAACTGTGTTAAAAAAACTCGAATATTCCATTCTTAAGTTGATTTTTTTGCACGGTTTGAATTGTAAGGTCTTCTCTGATATAAAAAGCCTTAAAGCGACGTTTGGTTCTGCTAAGATTTTTTCCTATAAATTGAGAACAATTTTTCAACCTAATTTATGATTACTAGGTCAATTTCAATAATGAATCGCTTTCTAGTTTTCTCAACTTTGTATATGGAAAGGCGAAAACGTCCTCATGTATCATAAAGCTATTAATATTCCAGACAAAATGCAATTTATATCTTTCCATAACCAATATAATAACGCGTCTGCGTGTCTTTGATTCAACGATCCTCCCAGATTATCCGTTGTCGTCAGATACTATATAGACACATATTAAAGTAATGAGATATTGTCTTCTATAATTCAGAGTAACATTTTGAATTTATACGAATATTGAAATTACAAATAAATTATGTGTTGTTGTTGAATTCTGTCTTGGAATAAAACTAATGAACACGGCCTTAACACTATATGATTAATAAGTTGCCGCTGTCCTTTCACTGGCGGTAACCAATAGGGTTTTCATTATGCTTAATTGTTTGGAGTTAAATTGATCGCATTAATAACGTATGCAGTTTATTTTTAATATTTATTATTGGGCTTTTTATGTATACAGTGTTTTTTGTATTCTTTTAATTTACGTTGTAACGGTTGTTATTAACATAAGATAGATGAAAGGGAACATTAAAAGTAACCAAACACAATACATTAAAATATTACAGAGTCAAAGTCATTGGTAATATTACTGATTAAAAGCAACAAGTAATCTACGGGGCATTTTAAACAAAAAACAACAACACATTATTAGCGGTACACCCCGCAAACCTGTATGTCGAGCGCATTAAGTAACGCAACGAACGTATAAATATGGTGGTGCTCCTATAAAATACTGATACACCACCATGTGAAATACACATACTCTCAAAAGGTAAATACGTCCGTCGCATAAAATAGCGGTGCATCGGTATACTTGTAAAATATGGCGAATAGCTAATTTACGCGATGGACGTGAACTGTTTTCACGTTGTAAATGATAGTGCCCCGAGCTGGGAGCGAACCCGCACCGTCACTGTAAGTTAAAATGTACAGATTCATCAGAGCAATTGGTGCACCTTCACTATCTTAACATCAGCGGGGTGGTCAGTAATAAGCAATTCCGAAACTGTCCGTGAATAGGCTCAGTAAAACCGAGCCGGAAACATCTATATTTGTTGTGCTCGGAGGTCTTCGAAATTCCTTTTTCATCTATTTAAATTTATCGTTATTTGTTGTTAGACTTGAAGACAACGACCGAAGCTTATTGTACAGTGTGTCCCAAAAGAAAGGTAACACTTTAACATTTTCATAACGCTGCTTAATCTAGGGACATTTTAATAGCATTTATATCATTTTAAAGTTCGTAAATGGAAGTTTTTACTATGTCTTGAAATATCGCGCAAAAATGAATGACGTTCCGATGCTATGTCATCTTTCAAAATCGATGTTATTTTAAGATGGCGTGACTGACGTCCAAGCAACGTATTTTTATCGTCAAACATTAATATGAAAAAAAAAATGCGGAGCAGACATTCAGCGAAAGTTTAAATATCATTTTAATAATAGAAATGTAAGTATGGAACATGTCTACAATATTGTACAAAAATTTGAGCGACATGGGTCAGTAGAGGATGCTCCTAAATCAGGTCGCCGAGGTCGTCGGAGCGATGAAACCTCGAGTACCGTTTTCAGCGGGCCTTATCGTTACCTTGCGAAAACAGCAATGTCGCGTCGGATCCCGGAATTTCCGATGAGTATTTTGTTTGTTATTTGCCCCAAAACGTTGTTTTTATACAAATATTTTTTTTTTATTCTCAGAGCTTTCTTTACTTGGGTGGACAACATTCTTAGTAATTAACATGGAAATCACTTGTCAAACTTTCGCTGAGTTACGCAGCTTTTATTTAAACGCAAATTGACGACGTTTGAAACAACAAGAAGTTCATATAAAGTGTGCGTATTTGATTTTAGATCTGAGTAACATGGAAATATAAGAAGATAATTATAGCATGTGCGATTGTGATTTATGATAACTGGTTCATTTATCTTTAACCATGTCAGGACTAAGCTTCGTAGTACGGTGTCACTAAATTCAAATCCGTTGGAGAACATTTTGCAATTACTTTAAGGTGCATCCTAATTTTTATTCTCTTTTATAACTAATAGAGGAAATGGACTAAACGCATTTAATTATTTCTTGATGGTATATTTATATGTCTGATGCTGCACTGCTGCACTTTGTTGGTAATAAATAATAACAAAATATATGAAAATGGAAACTTTGAAGACCCTCGACCACGACAAATATGAAAATATTGCAAGCTCGGTTTGGTTGAGCCTGTTCATGGTAAAACCATAACTAACCCATAATCTGTCTGGACGACATATGATACTTCAGCTGTGTGAAACTCGACCATGCCAAAACGTTTTCTTTATAAATTATGCCTAGGATAAGAATGCATGGAAATTTTTAAACAAGACAGGATTTGTTTTGCATCCACATACTAAAACACATTGTTTGAAACATATTGTTTATATTAAAATATTTAAAAAAAAGGATAGGATTTAAAACCATACACATTTTGTTTGACACATGCCAGTTAAATGTGGTTATTTTTTTCATTCTGACAAATATCACAAAGCATGTTACAGATGTGTTACAAATATACGACTATTGTACAGTTATATACAAAATATAAAAACATGAAATTGCCTCCAACCAATTGAGCTAGTAGGGACAACCCCCTAAGGTTTATCGGATAACCCTGGTATACGTTATCATCACTGCATGACATCGGTAACGGTTTATTGTACTGATAACAGTACTGACTATATGTACGGGGAGACTCTTTACGGCCGCCACACTGCACAAATAAGTATTTAACCTTTTCTAAGATGTTTACTTTTGCTTATTAGTAAGCATCTGACAGAGAACGTAAGAAATCCACTGCAATTCTAATAGAAGAAAAGGGAACATTGAAAGTCACCGAACACGACAAATATGAAAATATTGCAGGCTCGGTTTGATTGAGCCTTTTCATTGGTAATAATGGAAATGCATATTACTGCCCACGCCGCCTTGCCCCGGGTTGAGCGCGACTCAATATTTACAGCAATTAACAGTACAATTCTGATCCATCCCAAACGATGGTATGCATATGGCGGTGAACATGGAACCTTCAGTGCGGTATTTTCAGATTAATCATTTCATGTTCAGCGTCGAATGGTCCCCGATTAAAAAAATGGCTTTGCCCTAAAGAGAAAACTAAACAAAATAGAACTTTGATAGGGAATCTGTAATCCAGATTTCGCTCATTTTTCTAAATGTGAACATTAATAATAGCCACTGCCAGCGTAAAAAACCTCCCACCCAGTCCAGGAGAGATATAAAGAGAAAATAATTCTTTCACCATATTCTGTTTGCAGCATGGTTGTTGAATGTTTTTGATTTGCAGCATGGTTGTTGAATGTTTCTGATTTTAAACTTCCATCTATTCAAATCCTCATAATACGTCTTGACATACCAAGAAAATGCGTAAATTTATAAAACCCAGAGGTAAACACATACTGTGTTTCGTCTAAAAGCGAAGGACACGATACGGTATTTACAGCTTGTCATCATGAACATTACGATAAGCTTGACTATCTAATGACACTCCAAGGTAATTCCATGCAAAAATGATTTCCTTCATAGGTGACAGACTTGCAGATTCACGCTACATTTAATAGCAGATGATACGATTTTTGCTTCGATAATTGTAAAAAAATATAAGTACGGTATAAGATTGACATCCGTTTATCTGTCTTCATGTCTGACCATTTAGATGCTAATTTCTTGATACGGAAACGTTCACATCAGGCTAGCTTTTGTTAATCAACCGTTTATACCACACGAGGGACGCGAAAGTGCAAATCAGAATATTAAAATTCTGAACTGTTTTGACTTATTCACACCTCTTCCTAACAAGAACAGTTTTCGTAATAAAAGACTGTTGAACATTGTAATCTGAATATAATTTCTCCCGAAAAACAAACTGTTTCAGAATTATCAACTTAAAAAGCGATTTCTGTCAACACTTTTCCATTGCAAATTTTGAACAACTTTGATTGAAACCATTTTTTATAACTTTTTATCGAAGTCAATATGTACGGATTTATAAAGAATTACTGTTTACAGCTACGCCATGTCGTAGTAGAAAGATGAAAATGGATCTTTGAAAGGAGACGAATGCACATTCATGATTTTCACATTTTTACACAAAAAAGACTTATACTCGACCTTTTCAGAGGTGTTGCGTACAACGTCAAATAATAGACAACTTTAAATGTTGAGAGAAGGTAATAATGTGTTGCGATTACGTTGCGTTCCTTATGTTATCTCATGTAGTTATTGATGAAGCGCACGGTATTTTGGCCTGTGGCAGTCCAAATTCCGACCAGCGTACAAAGATCTTGGTACACTTGGCCATCAATCAACCAGCAGAGATAGTTGCTCTCACAGCCACAGCTACTCCAAAAGATCAAAAAGAAATTGCACAGAGTTTGTACAAAAGTGAAATATGCATATCAGGAATGGCCACATCCAGCAGACTGCCTCACCACACAGCCAAAAAGTAGAGAGGAGAAGAGAGCATGGTGTAACTATAATCAGTTTCATATGGACGTCACAAACAATTAACGAAAGTGAGAACCCGAGGGTTTACCGCCTTGGAAAAAAAGGAAAACATATTTGCATAAAGTTTTCTTCGTACAAAAGATCGGGTAGTTGTGACTGTCGACGAAGTTGAGCGAAGTCGGCAAAATCAATGGTGGACAGCATGAGATTCTCCGCTGTTGTTGGTGATGACAACTCATCCTCCATTAAACACAGAGGAAAAGAATACATGTGTCACATTCTAAAGAAATTACGAGAAAGCAAAAAACTAATATATACCCAAGAGAAAGTGAAAAATTGTTTATGCCGTCCATGAAAATAATATCGCAACCATTGATCACATGCTGTTGGCACCAAGTTGCTAAATTACACAAATACACGGGGATACGAAAACTGCGGCAATCGGTGTAAGTTTAAAACAGAACCAAATTACACAGTCACATTCTAATTTGTATTCAGGAAAAACGAAACCGATCCTAAACTTATGAGAGTTTTTACAGACAGTTTTTGAGCCATTCCTACTCTAGCCTATTCGAATTAGTACAAATTGCAGCACGCAAACAAATGAATCTTTAAACAATGTTATTTTGAGTACAACACCAAAAATCCGAAATAACACCACAAGTGAAAGTTTTGATTACAAATGTTCATCTGCTGCTTGTTAATTAAATGACGGAAAAGAATATTTAAATAATGTTATACGCGAGGCAGTTCTTTCCCCAGGTATGATACAACAGATAATATCAAAGTTAATGACGGAGCACAAACCTATTTAAAATAACTTTTAAGTCTTCAAAACTTGAAAATTGACATTTAATTCTAATGGATGATTTAATTTCGCAGGGATTGGCGAATATGCCACGTATGACATTTCTCACGTCCGCATAAAAAGTCAGTTATGTAATTTTCATGAGATACGCTAAATCAAGATTTAATTTCACATTGCTTAGCGCGAAAAAAAAACGAAAGAAATTCAATCCGCACAAACAGTAAATAGTGGAATTATGAAAGGAAAGAAAATTACCATTGATAAGGCTGATGATATTTATTAGGAGAAACGTATGCTACAGACTGTATAATACAAACTCTGACGTCGATGTAGAAGAAATAACCTGTCCCATAAATTATGTTGCCTTACGCACACCTTCTTTGATATTGAAACAACAAAGTTGAGATATGACATTAACACAACTACATTTATAGAAAACAATACTTAATTTTATGCTTTTTGCCGATATTGAAATTAATCCATGACAAAGCAGTGTTGGAGAGAATTAAACGCTTAGTTAATGGGCGAAAAAGATTCCTTTACATAATTATATTATTTTAGGAGATGGATTGTCGTTGTTTCAAAATGGCTCCATATACCTCCATCAGAAAAAACATTGTCACACAATTGTCATACAATGCTATTGGAAATAGCATCACATATCATTTTACTGTGATTGAAGGGAAGTAACCGGAGTTTATGAAGAAAAAAGGTAGCTTCCCGTAGATTTAAAGTTGTCGGAAAAAAACGAGGACATGCGACATTTTACCGGACCGAAGCGAAATCCCTCGGATCTTTCCGATGATCAGACGCACTTCACGAGGTATGGGTTATCGCCAAGCGTCTGATAACCACCGACTGCTCTAATACTTGCGATCGGTTTCTTACTCAAAGTGATTCGAAAGAAATGCATTTTTCCTCTCCAGGTTTTTTCTTCCAAATAAAAAAAACAACATTTAGGTTTCGGCGATAAAATATTTCGGGTCGCGCCGATTTGTTTGGGTCGGTCGTGGATGGGGAAACAAATAATATTTTATTTTAGGCCCAATGGCGACAACTTTGGTTTCCCTATATTTTTCTCTGTTACAAAAATATGTTTTCGTAGATAAAAACCTTTATAGCGGTGAAAATCGATTCACTCACTTTGCCTCTTAAAAATTTACCCCAAAAGACTCTCCTCTTACTGTATGAAGAGATATTTAAAAAGTTTGAGTGTCACGTTGCTGATCATGATACACGATCTCTAAGTGATATTTATAAATTATTAATGTGTTACAGGAAGTGATTTTTTAATATATATTTTTTTAAAATTATAATTATTTAACGAAGCTTTTAAACCAATACTGTTTGCTGGAATTGCTAAAAAATCAACATTTTCTCGAGTAGAAATTCTCAAACAGGAATTCGCAAATTTTTCTGCAAAATGTTGACAATCAAGTTTGTGTCACAAGAAGGAAGCCAACGAACTTGTCAGTGACAGACTTTTTTGCCAGAGTTGAAAATGATGTAAAGCTTTTAATAGGACCAGTAAAACGCTCAACAAATATTTTCATGGGGATTATAACAAAATGAATAAAAAACTTTTCGTATTCGACTTTATCATCAAATAATCTTACTGCTGTAAAGAAAGACAAAGAGAATTTATCACTGGTATTGGAAGACCCCAACCCGATTCCCAGACGGAAACGAGGCTGCAATGAGTTGAAGATAATGCCACGCAAGATAAGGAAATCTCACACTACTTCAATAAGGATTTTTCTGTCTTGTAAGCAAGAGATTGTTTTCCGCAATGTAATTTAAATGAAATGAATCTTATTGATGCAAGTGGGTCTGAACCTTTTCTTCAGTTGTGAAATAATTTATATCAGTTTATGCACATTTAATATAAAAACAAAAACTGAGTCTACTCTCGGAAACTAATTATAACTGAATAAAGCAAACGTTATCAATTAAAATAAACAGAGAGCTTAAATATTTTGCCTAATTAGTTTATTCTTTTAGTTTATTTAGAAAATGGTTGTTGACGTACGTCGTCAGTTGTATTTCATAAAACTTACGATGTGTGGTATACTAAATAAAACTCGCGAAACAAAATAATCGACGAGCAAAGATTTTTGTTTTAAAAAATGAGGTACAAATGTTGATTTTTATTTATAAATCAAAACATAAGTTTATTTTTTAAACCCGGAGTGTAGGGGGTGGTGCTAGTGGTTGGGTATTGAACATTCTTAATCCTTTGTTTTTTCATTCATAGTGGAAGATAATGTATTCATATTAAAATGTATTTGATGATGAATTTTAAATAGAAGCCATTAGACAATCGACGAAAAGGAGATTATTTGGTGTCACAGCATTGGAACGGCCAGTGGCAAAACATATTTAAGCCAGATTCTAAGTTATAGGATCCTCAAACTTGACTTGGTTCTCAACAATGGATATGCACAATTTGCCTTTGTGAACTCATTCCAACCCGCCACCTTATAGAACATTCTAATCAGAGTAAACTAACTGTCTTAAAGATTAACTAGATGAGTGCTCAGTTGAACACTTGTGTCGCCCTCTAGTACTTTGTCGAAAAAACATCAAAGTACAAAAGGGGGAATAACTACAACAAATGTGATTCTGAACTAAATAACTTGTAATCATCACAACCGTGTTGTCATAAGCAACATAATTTGGAAGTGGATGAATAAATATTAAGAAATGGCAAAATTATAACCAACGTTTAGTTTTCGTGTCAAAATCCAGGCATAAAAAGGCACAACTCCATCATATTAAGAAATGTCAAATTTATAACCAACGTTAAGCTTTCGTGACGGACGGACATTCCGATGTACGGAAAAAGCGGAACCCAAGCATCACCTTTTCTTCGAAAGGGCGACACAAAAAATCGAACTTAATTTAAACTTTGTTTCAAATTCGATTCTTAAGTTGATTATTTTGAAAATCATTATAAATGCACGGTTTGGATTCTTATGTCTTCTCCGATATAAAAAAGCCCTAAAGCGTCGTTTGGTTCTGATAAGATTTTATCCTATGCCTCTATTAATCCGAAAAATTGAGAAAGTTTGAGAACAATTTTTCAACCTAATTTATGATTACTAGGTCAGTTCCGTTAATTAATCGCGTTTCAGTTTAGTCTTATATTTTTATGGAAAGACGAACTGGTCCTCGTGTATCATAAAGCTATTAATATTTCAGACAAAATGCAATTTATATCTTTCCATAACCAATATAATAACGCGTCTGTGTGTCTTTGATTTCAGTATTCTTCTAGATTAACCATTTTCGTTAGCTAAAATAGAGACAAATATTAAAGTAATGAGATCTTGTCCTCTATTATTCGGAGTGACATTTTGAATTATGACTGATTTCTTGAAATTACAAATGACATATTGGTAACACTTGAGTTTGTTCTGTCAATAAATACAAACGAACATGGTCTTACCGCAATGTGACTAGTAAGTGTAGCCACTGTCCGTTAAGAGGCGGTACCCAATATGGATATTTTCCCCTTGTTTGACTTAAATTGGTTGCATTAAGCAACTTGTGCTGTTTCATTATTAATTTAAGGCCTTTTGGCGTGTAAACTGTTTTTTCTGCATATTTTTAATTTTTTTTTTTTTGCGATTATCATTAACATAAGGTGGATGAAAGCAGTGAAAGTAACTGAACACAATAAATTAAAATATTACAGGGTCGTCAAGCCTTTAATTTATCGTCGTAACTTCATATTTATTTGTTGGACGTGTAGACAACGGACGATGCTGATTGAACTAAATTTTTGAATTGAAATGACCAAAGCAATCTGGCTTGTTACCGGAGATGGTTGAGATATTGTATCGATAAATACATATCATGATACAGTCTGTTTAAATAGGGTAGTATTGCCCGGGTAAGAGGGCTATCCACTTTTGAAGTAGCCCAACGTCGATCGAAAATAGGTAAAATAGATGAAAATGGAACTTTGAAAGCCACCAAACACGACAAAATGAAAATATTGCAGGCTCGGTTTGATCGAGCCAGTTCATGGGCAGAAATGGAAATGCATATTACAGTCCACGCCGCCTAACCCCGGGTTGAGCGCAACTCAATATTTACACTAGCAAACATACAATTTTGTTCCGTTCCAAACGATGGTATGCATATGGTGGTGAACTTGGATCCTTTAATGCGGTATTAAGGGGTTACATAAATTGATACCGAGTCGGTATGTATACTTGATATCAAACGGTTTGGAATAACTATATTTTATATGAGTAGAACACTTGCGTCGCCCACAGGTACATAGTCAAATGAAATAAAATGTACAAAAAAGGTGAACATTACTCCGTCAAATGCGATGTTGACCTACATATTTCGGAATAATTACGACCTTGTTGTCATAAGCAATGTAAAAGTTTGATAAAGTAATATAGAAATTAAAGCCAACGTTTAGTGTGACTGACAGACGGACTAGGCACACCGAGCTGGTGTTTCGGGTAAGAGAAAAGGAACATGGAGTTCTGCGCTGTATGGTAGATACATAATAAAAGCATAAAAATAAATTCAGCAAACATACTATTTTGTCGGAAAATTATCATCCTAAGCAGAAACAGCCCTCTTCAAGGACAATTGTGTCCGGTGCCTTGGAACGAGATTGATTTTCTAAAAACAAACTATTCACAAGACATTTCAGCAAAGGTGGTATTCTTTTACATGAAAAGAAGATTAAAGGAATGAGGATTTAATCATCTTGAAAACAGATCTTTATGTATCATCTTCAAGTTTGAAAGCGGTTATAATTATCAAATATTCTCAGTAAAAATAGCAAACAGTTTACAGTTTCACATATAAAATAAATAATATGAACAGTTGTCAATTTGACATTTACGTCTAGGTTTACAAAATTTTCTTCCATCTCCACATTACTTCATTGAAAATGGCCGGTTATAAAAGTGTCAGATAATAACCACCAATACTTATCATTTCTAAGGGGAATATAAATTAAATAACTTGTAATTCTTCGAAAATATTTCTTTGCATTGATAAAAAGGAATTTTGAAAGCCATCGAACACAAGAAATGTGAAATAATTGCTGGCTCGGTTTGATTGAGCCTGTTCATGGACATTAATGGAAACCTTATATTACTCTTCACGCCGCCTAGCCCCGGGTTAAGCGCAACTTTATATTTACACAATTGAACAGTAACATTTATGATTTATTCCAAAAGATGACGTCAAGTTTAATTCATTATGCAATTAATTTCAAATACATTAGCCTAGACAATTTATTCTCAAGTCTTTCTTGGATGAACAACATTTCTTAGTAGTCAACAGGGAAATTACTCGCCAAGCTTTCGCAGACTAACGCAAATTTTGTTTAAGTGCAAAAAGCGATGTTTGAAAAAAAAAATCAAGAATGTCATATATTTTGAGATTATTTGATTTCACAACTGAGTAACAAGGAAATGTTAGAATATAATAGCATGTGTGATGCGATTTATGATAATTGGTTCATTTATCTTTGACTATGTAAGGACTTAGTTTCGTAGTACGTTGTCACTAAATTCAAATCCGTTGGATGACATTATCCAATTAATCTTAAAGGTCAATCCAAATGAGTTTTTTTTAAAACAAATAGAGGAAATAGATTAAACGCATTTAATTATTTCTTTATGGTATATTTATATGTCTGATGCTGCAATTTGTTCGTAATAAATAATAACAAAACCTTAACTAACTCCGAAATTGGTCTGGACATTTGAAACTTCAGTTGTGTGACACTCGACCATGCCAAACGTTTCCTTAATAAATTGTCTAGATTGAAATGATACGGCAATTTTTAAACAAAATAGGATTTGTTTTTCATCCACGAACTGAAAATCATACACACTGTTTGAAAAATAGTGTTTATATTAAAATGACATGGCCTTTTTTTAAACAAGATGAAATTTGAAAACCATAACATTCTGTTTGATACATACTAGTTAAATGTGGTTAGTCAGTTTTTTCATTCTGACAAATATCGCAAAACATGTTACAGATGTATTAAAATATACGACTGTTGTATCGATATATACACAAGAGTGCCAAAGTGCCATAAAGTACGCCCATCTAAGAATTTGTCATTGTTTGAACCAATAAAGGGTCATAAATCTAAAGTGGTGGAAGCGATTTGTCTGGTTATCGAACTTGGTCGAGATATTATGACCATAAACACTTTCCTCAAGTTTCATGAAGATCAGTCAACAACTGTTTGAGTTATTGAGCGGACATACCTGTGGACGCCGCCCGCCAGTGAAGGGTGTTCAACTAGTACGACCGTTTCGACGAGCAAATAAAAAATGAGTATTTAAACCTATCTAAGATTTTGCATAAGCATATCTGGCACAGAACGTAAAATTTCTGTAATCTACTGCAAAAGTCCCATTCTGTAAGGTTTCGCACATTCGCACATAAAATAGCGACATCCAGGGTAAAAAAAGGGAAACAAGGTTCGATCACCATACTCTGTATGCAGCATGGTTGTTGAATATTTTTGATTTCAAACTTCCATCTATTGAAATCCACAGAATGTGTTTTTTCATACCAAGAAAATGTGTGAATTAATCAAACCCGGAGGTAAACAAATACTCAGTTTTGGCTGAAAGCGAAGGACATAATAAAGTATTTACAACATATCATCATGAAAATTAAGATAAGCCTGGACTAACTGATGATACTCCAAGGAAATTGCATGCAAATGAATTCCTTCGTAAGTGACAGACTTGCAGATTTACAATTAATTTATCAGCAGATGATAAGATTTGTTCTTCGATAATTGTTAGAAAAAAAAATACGGTATAAAAGTGACATCCGTTTATCTTTTCACTTTTCTGACCATTTAGATGATTATTTCTTGATACGGAAACGTTCACATATGGCTAGTTTTCGTTAACCAAAAGTTTATATCGCATGAGGGACGCGAAAGTGCACATCAGAATACTCAGGGTTGTCTCGACCAATTCACATCTTTTCAGAAGGAAAAAGTTTTCGTAGTAAGCAGAAGAGACTGTCGAAAATTTTAGTTTTAATAGAATTTCTTCCAAAAAACAAAATGCTGTAGAATAATCACGTTAAAATCGATTTCTGTTATCACTGTTTTCCATTATGGATTACGAACATATCTGATTGAAATCAGTTTTATCACTTTTTATCGAAGTCAATATATACGGATTTATTAGAAATTACAGTTTACAGCTACGTCGTAGTAGAATGCATACTCATGTTTTCACAATTTAGATATAAAAATCCGAATGAGAGGTTTTAGATTACTTATTAAAAGGTTAAATGTTATTCAAGAATCATGGAAACAACGAAAGGAACCGGCTAAAATTCGACGACATGAAATATTTACAAACTCAGGGCAAAGCGCTGTCGTCGTGACAGTGCGGGTTCGCTCTCAGCTATATGCACTATCATTGGAAATTCACAGTAACGCTTTTTGTGGAGTGTGGCGGCCGTAAAACGTCTCCCCGTACATATAGTCTGTGCTGCTATCAGTAAAATAACCCGTTACCGATGTCATGCAGTGATGGTTACGTATATCAGGACTATCCGCTCAACCTTTTTGGGGGTTGTCCAGGCTAGATCAGTTGTTTGCCTCTCCGGAATTCATGCCACCGCTGTCGCCGTGACGGTGGAGGTTGGCTCCCAGCTAGAGGCACTAACATTTCAAAAAACTTTATGAAACCGAATAGTCGAAGGTTGCAAAGTCTATATTTGTACATAACTATTGCTGTATGTCAGTTATTACTTTTATTTCTTTTTATGCTCAAACTTAGTGACTTATATAACAATACAGGCAAATGTTGTAATGTGTTTTCAAGTTGTTGTTTTTTAAGAATTTGAATGGGACAATATATAAATTGGGTATGTGAATTACTGAGAAAAATATCAAGTTTTGCCAAAACATTAAAAAAACTGTTTTTCAACTCCTGCATGCATTAAAGGTCTTAGAACGTTCGCATTTGTCATCTTTAATGTGTTAATGTTCAGTCTTAAAAAGGCGTAAAGTAAGAATAACCTAACATTGTATGGTATATTTATGCCGTCTAAAGTAAACACAAGGGAAATAAAAGAACACTATGTTTGCAAGACTGTCATTCAAGGTTATTGTTTTTCCACTGACCGTTCCAAGGCGGTAACGACAAGGGTTCTCATCAATTGTTTGTGGTGTCTTACTTGAAATTGAGAAATTGATATTCTTATAAACACTACGTTTTCGCTGCGTGGAAAGGCTGTTTTCTGCGATTCCTGATATGCATGTTGCATTTTTTTTGTACAGTGGTCACGACTTCCAGATACATCAATAAACGATTTACAATGATTTATAGTACATATAATTATGACTTTACAGTGAAGTGTGGTTAACTTGGTGCTTAACAAGTATTTATTTTATAATTAGTAAAAAAAACCGGTAATCCATCTGTACAGAGAAGTAAATGAACTGAAATGATAGCAATGACATTTTTAACAATCTGGAGAATTCCTTAGAGGAAACATCAACCATCAATTAAAAAGTATTTACGACGTTGGAATATAATTTGACAGAAATTATTCGTTTGCTGATGATCGCTAGCAAATTCATGACATGATTTGGATATCGTTCGATCACCCCTAGGATATACTTTCTGGTTTTTATTTATTTTTCCTAGTGCGTTCTCTTTGGATATGAAGGATTGATATTCTCAGATCCTCTGTTAAAATTCTATTATTTTCAATTTAACCAATTGTTAATTCCGCTGATACCGGAATAGTGTTAATCTAAAAATACCGAATTGAAGGTTAAATGTTCACCGCCATAAGCATACCATCGTTTGGGATGGACCCAATTTTACTGTTTGCAGGTGTTAATATTGAGTTGCGCTCAAACTTGGTTTTAGGCAAAATGAATATGAAAAAAAATATTTATGATCGGACTACAGTAAAACCCCTCATTAAGAACACAATGAAAATAATACCACCTCGGTAATAAGATCAATACTTTGAAGACCCTTTTTAGAGTTTTAAACAATTTTCTTCCACAATTTACCAGTCCGAAAAGCTGTTTCAACAGTGGGATAACATTGCACTTAGCAAAAGTTATGAGATTAAAGATAATATTATTGTCATCGTACCCCTAACTGCTGTCTCCGATAGCTTCACACTTTGGTTATACAGAGAACGTTGATTATGTGATTATATGATTCAATCATTACAGATAATGTCTGATGCTCCTGTCATTTGACATGCAAGAAATCTCTCCATATCTCAGCGACATCTTATTTCATGGTTGTCATTTTTGTCGATATAAATTTTGTTTTCCTGACGGCGCTATTTATTGAAGTTACAGCTGCAGAAGTTGTTATTTTATTAATGGTATAAAGTCTCGATCTGCACGTAAACACAGTTATAAAGAATTTGTCAATTTTAAACATATTTTAAGATAAATATTCTACTCAGAGTTTGCTAAGGACTAACTAAATCACACATTCTTGTGATTCCTTCATTATAAATATTTACAATTTAAATCATTTAGTGATATATCGAGCAACTCCCAAGTGTACGAATCACCTTGCATAACAGTTTTGCAAAAGAGTTGAAACAGTTCCATAGCGTTTGATTGAAGCCGCGTACACAGGGCCTATACCACGTGACTTTAAGAATGTCGTGCACACACAAAATCATTGCTGTATGTAGGGTTTTGCTTATTTCTCAGTAAATTTATGTACCTATTTTGACCAGAAATAGAGCATCGTACTCCTGTTAAAAAGCATTTCACCGACATATAACATTTAACATCAGTCGGCTTCCGTTGCTTTATGTGACTCTTCCCCAGCACACCCTGTATGTGGTAAACTCTCTTCTCCCACTCTTTTTGAGGTCAATTTTCTTCCTTCTACTGATTCGAATACATTTTAAGACATTATTATCGAATTTTCAGACGTACTAAATCATTTTAACTCGGAGAATTAGCATGAAATGTTCCTTAAATTTGCTATATATTGCTGGCTGAAAGGTTATTTATTTAAATGGATCGTTTTGTAACTGTTCAGTAGTTTAATTCTTTCCAGTCGATTGGTTTTATTTTATTTGTGCGAATTTTCTTACGCGACTGATCATAATTTTCATCCAAACCGCTTTACGTCTTTAAAATGTGTAACCGTTCCACCGCCGATTTCGCAATTTCTATCGCTTGAGACACGTGTGTAACCAACTTCACTTTGGATGTATGCTGACCTTCTATTTCTTTCTGTTTTCTATATATTGTACCACTACTCACGATGTATCGTCCCATGTGGTCGGGCTGAAAATATCCGTCTCTCAAATCTTTGAAATTCTGGTACCATTTTTCAGGATCCGATACATAGGGTACCCATTTTTGTTGTTGGTAATCGTACACTTCTGTCGACCCCATATCGAGTTTTTGAAAATAGATAACGATCGTTGTTCTTACGTATTTATATTTCTTACACTTTTTTGTTGCTGTTTTGTTCTTACGCATTTACATTTCTTAAAATTTTCAAGTCATTTATGATCCTTCACAGTCATCTTCGTTGTCATCATGCTGAATTTCTATCTCAGAATTCTCTTCGACAGAATGGTCGGGCCATATAGCGTCAAACAGCTCTTTTCTTAGTTTTACGGCTTGTCTGATAGGTTCTTCGACGGTCATATCGTGTTGATATCTGAGCGTTTTTGCGGATTCGAGAATTTGTTGTTGAGTATGATCTTCTTGAAGCTGGCTAATATAACGCTTTTGTTATTTGTTTGTCCCAATATTTCACAAAATTAGTTTTCAGAAGATGGTAACGATGTCACAAATTTTCAAGATTTGGTCTAGACTAATATATTATTGGATTTTATTAGATTTATAATACGATGGAAACTTCAAAAGAGGAATAAGACTGGCAAATTTGTGCCACCCTTTCTATTAAGGTATAAGGTATAAAGAAATCATTGCAAAACGGAGTAAACAAGATATCATGATTATAAATGACGGATGCTCCCCAAAGTATATGCTGGTTGACGAAAGTGCAGTGGTAATCTGTATCTGTCTCCGTTATAGTTATTGCAATATGCTTTGGACACAAAAAACATTAGAAAGGGGAATGATTCAAAATAGAGTATTTCAGCATTAAACATTATCAATTTTATTGATTTAATTTACAAAAAGGGCCATAACTGTGACCTTGACTAAAGATTTTTGCATAATCAAGACCCTCCTGTGATAAGTTTGATGAAGCAGTATTAAGTAATACATGTGTAGCAGGTATTGCTTATGTCAAGTTTTCGTAAAGGACGGACTCTCCACTCGAACATGTCTAATAGACATGTGTGGTCGGAGATAGGATGTGAAGATGGACATCGGAAAGCGGAGTAAAGTTAGGGATTTTCTCAAAGTGTTTACAGCATATTTATGGGAATCATTTAAACTGATGCAACATAAAAGTATGACTCCCTGTTGACGAATGGTTCATTTGTAATTGTTATAAAATAGAATTTCAGTAGGTGTGATAGATGGAACAAGACACGAAATTTACAGGCCAAGAGAAGCCCAATGACTGTTCTTTTTCTGGGCACAGAACTACTATTGCATTCACAGAAATTGCCATAGACAACAGTGGACAAATTTGAAAGTGGATTTCTTAGTCACCAGAATGATGCCCAGTAATTTATGCTAATGCAGCAAATCGGAGACCAGTTGCCAATCCCTGGCAACTGTGGTTTGCCGTTGATAAAATTTATCCCAACAAAACTCCGTTAACGACACCATTTTCTGCTTCGCAATGCGTTGAGCATATCGTTAAAAATCATTAAGTCGATATAGTATTCAATTTGAGCAAATCGAATACTATATCGACTTCATGGTTTAAACGATAATTATTATTAATGTATCTGTACTGTAAGGAGTAAGACACCGCCTTTCACAGATTGTGAGATTTGTTGCAAAACGTGTATGCAGAAGAAAAGATATTGTGTTGATTTTATGAAATAGACACTTAAATCTTGATCTTAAAAAAGAAGCCGAATGAATAAATAACTGTCAATAAATATCACCGTAAAAACTAATGTGTCGGACAATAATGAAAACAATATTTTTCTACACTTTGGAACAGGCAAAATAAAACAATAATAAAGAAATATACATTCTACTAACATGTGTTTACTAACAAATGATAGTGTCTCTAGCTGGGAGCGAACCCGCACCGTCACGGCGACAGCGCCTAGCCATGCAATTCCTGCGACGTAACCAACTGAGCTAACCGGGACAACGCCAAAAAACGTTGATCGGATAGCCCTGATATACGTAACAATCACTGCATGACATCGGTAACGGGTTAATTTACTGATAACAGTACTGACTAAATGTACGGGGAGACTTTTTACGGCCGCCACACTGCACAAATAGCGCTACTGTGAATTTCAAATGATAGTGACTCTAGCTGGGAGCGAACCCGCACCGTCACGGCGACAGCGTGAAAATAAAATAAATTAATATCACATGGAGAAGGTGAAAGCGTAAAGATAAATTTAAAGCAAGCTCGTTCATGTAATATCCTTTCGGGTAACGACAATGTTTTCTAGACAGACGACCTTAACGTTTTACAACGTGAATAAATGAGGCTCCCCAAAGCCGGTATTAGTTAAATGTCGAAAACCCGAAATCAAATGCTTTTTACATGTTTTAAACACTGGCGCTTGACCAGCCGCACCATCCCCTGCCAACCCTTACTTATACGCCCTTTTTTGTAAAAATGGTGTCAAGTCACTAATATTATTCCATTCTATAAAAATATTCAAAAAAAAAAAACATTCAAAATCGTATTCTAAAAAAATATATTTCAATGTATATAATTGAATAATGGTCAGGAACGGCTCCAGACCCTACCCCAGTTCGAGAGGCTGTTTTTCCTACAATACGGCGGGTTCATGCCTGACATCTGTTTGGTTCAACGCAACAGGGTCTGATCTAACATTA
Organism: Corbicula japonica; assembly: GCA_038501625.1. Lineage (NCBI taxonomy): Eukaryota > Metazoa > Mollusca > Bivalvia > Venerida > Cyrenidae > Corbicula > Corbicula japonica. The sequence continues at coordinate 1,670,774 of JAZAYU010000074.1, read as the reverse complement.
AATGTAAAAAGTCTCACCAAAAGCTCGAAATACGCGTTATATTCAACAGAAAACGGCCTCCGAAATGCATGTTATTTTCTCATAGATTCTTCAACCCCAGTGCGACTTCCGGAAATCCCCGACGCTTTTGTTATGAGCGTTCTGATTGGTAGAACTATTGACGTAGTCCGGAAAATACTTGGCACACAAATCGTTCGACCAATCAAAACGCTTCTAACAAAAACGTCGCGGATTTCCGGAAGTCGTACTGCGGAGAAGAATCTAAGAAAAAATAACCTGCATTTCGGAGGCCGTTTTCTGTTGAATATTACGCGTATTTCGAGCTTTTGGTGAGTCTTTTTGACATTTACTGTTAGATCAGACCCTGTTGCGTTGAACCAAGCCATTTTTTCTGAAATAATGGAAAATACTGATCGACGATTCCTTGTTCTTCTAAAGGACCAACACTGCAATGACTTTTCAGTAAAAAAAGAAATAAAACTCAACAGTTTTTCTACGACACATCGTGCCGGCTCGTGAAACGAAATTGTTTACACGTTTAAATACATTTCAATCGTCCTTCCTTAAATCAGGGTCGGCCTTAGAGAAGTCAAATGTATTCCACTTTTAAATACGTCACGGTCTTTAAGAAAACCCCCAATATTACTTCGTTGTCCACTGTCAACATTCATACTCCGAATTAGGTCACACAAGTCTAATAGCAGTAAATGAAGTCAGAATAAGTTCACCAGAGTATTAGCGTTAAACAGTTATATGAATCACAAATGTTTGGAGATGTCATGAAACGGTATGAGCTGAACATATGTTTTATATTAGCAAATTAACACAATAAAGCAGTAGAATGACAAACGAAACGTGAAAGACATTTAATACATTTACGACAATACAGCAGTCAAAATGAAAATTATACACGATCTTGGTTTGTTTTTGCTTATCCGAACTGAGCCCTAATAAAATAAATGGGTTTCTGTAAAATATATATTAACATGGGATTTACATTAAAGATTACCGGTTTTATCTTTTCAATTGTGTATATTTGGATTTCAAATCTTAAATGTTCTTGTACTGTGTTGTGATAATATGACTATGACTTCGTCCGCAAACTTATCGAAACAAGAATGTGTCCTCGGACACTGATGCCCCCACTGTTGCAACATAATTTTTAATAACAAAGGGCCATAACTCTGGTAAAAATGGTCGCAGGAAAAAATCCTTTCTTTACGATCATCAACTAATCCTGCTTGATCATCTGTGCAAGTTTGAAAGAAATCCGCCTTATAGTTTAGGAGAAGTTGATGCCACAAGTACGGACGGACGAGTGCTACTCTATATGTCTCCCACTTTGTTGGGGCATAAAATCGCTCCAGGAATGGCATCATCCGGTAGACACGCTTCTCCACATAGTATAAATTGAGAGAGGAGAGCATGGTTATACGATGATAACACGCCACGAACAATAAATGAAAATGAGAACCCGAAATTACTGCCTTGGAACGCTCAGTGGCAAAAAAATTGCCAGGTTCTAATGTGCAGAGCACCAACCACAATCATGATTTCCCCTTTTTAAATAGTTTATCATGATTGTAAACGTTTTTTTGTACATTATTAATTTTTTTATTAAAGACTCGTCTTTATATGTCAGTGTTCAACTGCAGTTTCACAGAAAAAAATTCTAATAAATTTAACTTTTAATTCATTTCATATAATTTAAATCAACAGTTCTAAAGGCGAAAATAAAATATAAACGATGCAATCTTATATTTTACTCTGTAGGAACGAGCTGTATAACATCGCGGATTTTGTGATTTACAGCAAGAATCATGTCAACGTTGTCAAAAGTTCAATTATGCAATGAAAGCGGTTACTTTACCGTGTAGCTGTAGGCCTAACAGCTGTGTTACTTAGTACGTTTTTGTTTCTTTGATAGACTGTCTATGAATTTGTTTTATTTCGCTTTAAACAGAATACTTCATGTAATACAACACCGTGCAGTATTTGAATTTATTATATATATACCCATTACTGATTTTAGCATAGTGCTGCGTTAATACGCAAAATTGAAAAAAAAACTCGTCAGATTAACAATTCCGTATTGAACATTGTCCAATTTTCAGATTTCCAATTTTCTCAGCTTCCGGTAGTTTCTACGTTTCAAAATGGCCGATTTCAAACCGCGATAGTTTCACAAATTTAGATTTGTTGACTCCAATGACACTTTTTCTTCATTCATTGATTTCACGGCCTTTACAAATAAAAATAATATGAAATCGTCAAAAAATGTGAAAGAAAGTTAATTAAAAGAATAGTCATTGCGGATATAAATAGAACAAAAACTAGAGCTATCACTGAAGGTGATTAATACCCCCGTAATACTGCTTTGTCAGAGTATACAGAAATGATGTTTGCATCTTTCATGGGTGAAAGTTGAAAAATAATTGAAATCCTGAAAATTTGCTGCAAAAGTTGTGTTTAAAAATAGCAACTTGGGTTTTCACCGGATGTAAACAAAACTGTAAAAGTAGTTGACGTCAGAAGGTTTTGTTGAATCGTGCTCCCCTTCTAAAAAATAATGGACTGATCCAAATGAAAAAAATATGTCATGCAAATCTAATCACGAACGTATGTTAAAAGTTTGAAAACTGGAGAAGTAGTTTGTGTCATAAGATTTTGTTAAATAATGCTCCCCTCAAACCAAAAATGGACTGATCCATGAGAAATATGTCACTAACATGCGCACTTCATGCAGAACATATGATTTCAGTCGATATTTTGAAAACTGTAGAAGTTTGCATAACACGATTTTGTTAAATCGTGTCCCCTGCAAAAAATTATGGACTGATCCACACGAAAAATATGTCACGCACATCTACACTTCATGCCGAACATATGTATCAAGTTTCAAGTCAATATCATAAAATCTGTAGAAGTAGTTCGCGTCACAAGATTTTGTTAAATCGTGCTCCCCTCCGAAAAATAATGGACTGATCTACATGAGAGAAAAAAAATTTGCGCAAATGTACCAAGAACATATGTTTAAAGTTTCAAGTCGATATCTTGAAAACTGTTGACGTAGTAAGTGTAGAAGTTTGCATAACACGATTTTGTTAAATCATGTCCCCTGCTAAAAATAATGGACTGATCCACACGAAAAATATGTCATGCACATCTACACTTCATGCCGAACACATGTATCAAGTTTCGAGTCAATATCTTAAAAACTGTAGAAGTAGTTCTTGATACAAGATTTTGTTAAATCATGCTCCCTTCCAAAAATAATGGACTGATCCACATGAGAAAAAAAATTTGCGCAAATGTACTCACCAACATATGTTTAAAGTTTCAAGTCGATATCTTGAAAACTGTTGACATAGTAAGTGTAGAAGTTTGCATAACACGATTTTGTTAAATCATGTCCCCTGCAAAAAATAATGGACTGATCCACACGAAAAATATGTCATACACATCTACACTTTATAACAAACATATGTATCAAGTTTCAAGTCAATATCTTAAAAACTGTAGAAGTAGTTCGCGTCACAAGATTTTGTTAAATCGGGCTCCCCTCCGAAAAATAATGGACTGATCCACATGAGACGAAAAGAAAATTTGCGCAAATGTACTCACGAACATATGTTGAAAGTTTCAAGTCGGTATCTTGAAAACTGTTGACGTAGTAAGTGTAGAAGTTTGCATAAAAAGATTTTGTTAAATCATGTCCCCTGCAAAAAATAATGGACTGATTCACATGAAAAATATGTCACGCACATCTACACTTCATGCCGAACATGTGTATCAAGTTTCAAGTAAATATCTTAAAAACTGTAGAAGTAGTTCGTGTCATAAGGTTTTGTTGAATCATACTCCCCTGCTAAAAAATAATGGACTGATCCACATGAAACAAAGTATGTCATGGAAATCTACTCACAAACGTATGTTTAAAGTTTGAAAACTGGAGAAGTAGTTTGGGTCATAAGATTTAAAATAAAAGTTTTTGTTAAATAATGCTCCCCTCCAAAAAAAAATGGACTGATCCACAAAAGAATATGACGCTTACATGCGCACTTCATGCAGAACATACACTTCTAGTTTCAAGTATTATATCTTAAAAACTGTAGAATTTTGCATAACACGATTTTGTTTAATCATGTCCCCTGCAAAAAATAATGGACTAATCCACACGAAAAATATGTCACACACATGTACACTTCATGCCGAACATATGTATCAAGTTTCAAGTCAATATCTTAAAAACTGTAGAAGTAGTTCACGTCACAAGATTTTGTTAAATCGTGCTCCCCTCTGAAAAATAATGGACTGATCCACATGAGAATAAAAAATGTACTCACGAACATATGTTTAAAGTATCAAGTCTATATCTTGAAAACTGTTGACGTAGTAAGTGTAGAAGTTTGCATAACAGGATTTTGTTAAATCATGTCCCCTGCAAAAAATAATAGACTAATCCAGATGAAAAAATGTCACGCACATCTACACTTCATGCCGAACATGTGTATCAAGTTTCAAGTCAATATCTTTAAAACTGTAGTTGTAGTTTGCGTCACAAGATTTTGTTAAATCGTGCTCCCCTGCAAAAAATAATGGACTAATCCAGATGAAAAATATGTCACGCACATCTACACTTCATGCCGAACATGCGTATCAAGTTTCAAGTCAATATCTTAAAAACTGTAGAAGTAGTTCGCGTCACAAGGTTTTCGTGAATCATGCTCCCCTCCGAAAAATAATAGACTGATCCACACGAAAAATATGTCACGCACATCTACACTTCATGCCGAACATATGTATCAAGTTTCAAGTCAATATCTTAAAAACTGTAGAAGTAGTTCGCATCACAAAATTTAGAAGTTTGCATAACACGATTTTGTTAAATCATGTCCCGTGCAAAAAATAATGGACTAATCCACACGAAAAATATGTCACACACATCTACACTTCACGCCGAACATGTGTATCAAGTTTCAAGTCAATATCTTAAAAACTGTAGAAGTAGTTCGCGTCACAAGATTTTGTTAAATCGTGCTCCCCTCCGAAAAATAATGGACTGATCCACATGAGAAAAAAATAGTTCGCGCAAATGTCCTCACGAACATATGGTTAAAGTTTCAAGTCGATATCTTGAAAACTGTTGACGCTGTAAGTGCCACAGACAGACCGCCCAACCAACCAACCAACCAACCAACCAACCAACCGACCGGATGATGACTCCTATATACCCCCTATACTTCGTATACCGGGGTATAAAGACTACCTTTTTAGGAGCGAAGAAGTGTACATACCGTTCAACTATCCCAATTAAAATATCCATTTGCAACAATCCTTCCTATTTTCTGTTTAAAGCCTGACCCTATGATTTGATGTTAACAAAGCTCGTTGCTGTGGTATAAGACTGAAACACTTTCAAATCCAAGTCGTTACATATCGAATACCACGATAAACACTTCCAGCATCTTCGGGTCTTGTCCAAGTTTTGCTGTTATTGTTTTCAGTCCTTCAAAGATTTGAAAGTTCAAGAATTCTTTATCTGACAGAATCGATCATGGCGCTTGAAAATGTAAACATCTGTCCGATGACGTAGAGATTTATGCAGACCTCCAAGCAGGCCTGAACAAAAATAAAGGTTATAAATGGTACAATCTATAGAAATAAAGAGTAAATAAAGGCAATTTATGTCAAATTTCTTGTTGAAAAAGACCCCCATAAAATATTGGGTTATTTACGAAAAAAAGTTGATTTATATAAGGCAGCCAACACTCTAAAAAGCGTATCAGAAATAGGTATAATTTATATTGTTTAATACTTACTGAATTATACATTATGACTGATACACAAGCAGTATCTTAATAACAACACTTAAAAGGAGGAAGAAATACAGTAGTGCAACTATTACTTGTTTAAGCAGTCTGAACAAAAATATAGGTTTTGAGTGCAAATTATTTGGCCATTAAAGGCGTTTCCAGATGATTTAAAGGTTTGCAATGAAATTAAAGGTTTTGGTAGGAAGCTTGTTTATAGTTAATTGTGACGTAATTGAATACATCACATTTCACTATTATTGATTTAGTGCTTACTTAATTGGCAATGAAATAAGGGTATATAATAAAAGTAACATTATACCAGTATGCAATCTGTAGGTTTGTATTATTCCTCGTTGCGTATGTAAACCACATCACGATCGACCTTCGGTCTCACGTGATATTGTTTACATAGCCAACTCGACAAATACAAACCTACAGATTGCATACTGATATAATATTCCATATATAGCAACATTGCAAAAACATGAAACATGCTGTAATACTTCAGCAAGAGTAACATCTAACTTAAAAGTAAACCTGCCAAAAAAGTAAACAAAAAAGGTGAAGCAAAGAAAGAGACGATGACTTTTTTCCAGAGTTCAAGCGTTTCTCTAAATCAAAAGTTGTTGTTTGTTTTAACCTAGAATTTCTCGCACAAGGAGTAAGTGTTTCTGCGTTTTGGTGTTTTGGGGAAGAAAAACCCTATCTTTGCCAAGTAAGGGATAAGGGAAAATATCTTTCGCAAGCTTGCGTTAGTGACGTAAAAGATCTAATGGCAGTTAAACAATGATTTCTGTGCAAACCTGAAGAAGTTCAACGGAACGAACACATTTTCTATAAATAGTATTTTCACTACAACATGATTCGTTTCTGATGATATTATGATTATTTAACCGCATCTGATTGGTTCAGTTTTCACGTACATGTTGTTAAAATATTATTTTTAACCCTTTTGGTATTCTACTGGGATTAAACGGGTGGTTGCAAAATAATAGTTCCGAAAAAACTGATATACTTAGGTCGTAGTTGGGAATTTTACCTTCGGCTCTGTAACTCATCAACCCCTTGAAGAAACCTGACACAGATGTTCAACACATTAAGACAACGTGCTGAAGCGATATTCCAGATAGCTCGCTTCAAGGTCAATGTTAGACTTAAGGGTCAAAATGTCATAGCAATTTCCCTTCCGTTCTGTAATTCTTGAACACCTTGAAGGATTTTGAAGAAACCTGACAAAATTGTTAACCACATTGAGAGGACGTGCAGAAGCCATGTTCAGGATGGTTCTCTTTAAGGTCAAGGTCAGACTTAGGGGTCAAAGGTCATAGCAAATTTCCCTTCCGCTCGGTAACTCTAAAACCCCTGATATGACGTGCAAGACATGTTCAGGATGGCTGGCTTCAAGGTCAAGATCTGGCTTAGGGATCAAAGGTCATATGACTTTGTTTCCCTTCCGCTCTGTAACTCTTTAACCCCGCGAAAGATTTCTAAGAAACCTGACACAAATGCTAACCACATCGAGAGGACATGCAGAAGCCATATTCATGATGGCTCTCCAAGGTGAAGGCCAGACTTATGGGTTAAAGATCAGTGGCGTAGCCAGCGATACGCACGTACGCACGTGCGTAACATCAATTTGAAAAATGAAAAAAATAAAAATGCCAAAAATGCAATAAAAGTTGAAAATTTTTATGAGGGAGGGTAAGGTTTTTCGAGGCAATGGTGGACTAGCCTAGCTGTAAGGGGAAATGTAATCATTTGCACATCAAAATCTGAAAAAAATGAACTCGGACGTTGTGTGGCTAGTTTGCTGTCTATGTTCAGCACGTTGGAAACTGTTTTACAAATAAAGAAAGGTAAGTATGAAACAGCCCATTTTTCTTAGCAACGGAAGAGTTGCTTGCCCTTTGTTTGAAGTTTTTGACGCACTTTTTTTCAAAATGGCTTCTAATGAAAACACATGTAAATCTGCGGATCCGCCATATCCTGATGTCTTTTCTCGTTCGCTGAAAACGTGGTTTCTGATCTAGCTATTTGCTGTATACAACAGTTCGGTATCTAAAAAATCGTACCTACTTCATTTTGAGTTACGCAAGAATTTTGCGTAAATTGTTTAGTGAAACGAGCACCTTGTTTTGAGTTACGCAAACTATTTGCGTAAGTTTTTTAGTGAAACGTACGCCACAGAAATGGGAAAACACGTGATTTGTTTAGGAATTCGCAAGATACATGTATGTAATCTCTTGCTATAAATGCAACGCATGCATTGCATCGTACTTCAGAGCAATCTCGGTTTTATCAGTTACCGAAATGAACGTGTAATGTATGCTATTGACGAACTTTATTGCGACATGTGGTGTCAAACGTTAGTTAACTAAATGTGAGATCTCCATTAAACTGACTCGATCATACAAAGACGGATCCCATCTATACACTCAAACAGTTTCTTTGTTTCATGTGTCCAAATGAGTGTTTTCAGTACAACATCCTAGCGACACTGCAGCAATGACATATGGCAAAAAACGCCTTGTTAACCTTTTCCCTTATTAGAAATAAAAATTGTTTTGACCCTCATAAATAATAATTGGTGCATTTCAAATAAATACTTACTTTTTTAAAATTGAATTTCTATTGCTTACCTTGTAGCCGTGATTCAAAGTGATATCCTTAACAAAGCAAACCGTGCAGACGCTGATGAAAAATGGGAGCTGTTTCATTGGGGTCTTTTCAGTTTGTAAAGACATAAATATGAGTTTTATGAGGTAAAGGGTTAACCAATACAATTTAGAACAACCAGTTTCAAGAATACAATAAAGCCTGAGAAAAGTCGAACATTTTGAAAGAAAATTATAGGGTTTTGGTTAGAGCTTTTACCTAATGCCGGTCAATCTGGGGTCTTAAATCTTCAGATGGAGCTTTTGCACTTTCTGTTGACATGTGTTTGTAGTAATAAAATGTGAATATGACCTCCTTATTTCTCAGGTTTAAGCTAAACAGTATTGTAAACGGTTATTTACATTACTCGGAGCTAAATCTTACATAAACCAGATGACGTTTTTAAGATTTTTTTGACAAATATTGGTTTACGGTGGGTCAAAAATCTCCAAATGGAGCTTTTTTACCCATTGTTAACAAACATTTGACACGTTTCTACCTTTTACATTTCCGATTTATTGATAAAATAAACATGTATACCTCTACTCAAGGTTTTATTGTAAGTTTCGCCGTTTTATAATTTTCACATTTTCCGACGATGTGTACGCAAAATGCGTATTTTTCGTATAGGTAGCTACGCGCCTGACGACAGAATATGACTTAAAATATATTAACTTAGGCTAGACTCTATATCTAAAATTGTATTATAAAAGACCAGCATCTGTGGCCTGGATATACCCCAGAGCTCACCATTTCGATCTCCAAAACCATTTTTCGGCCCGGGGGAGGCCCCCCGGACCCCCACCTGCGGGAGGGGGTAAACACCCCCTCCCACACCCACCCCCTTTGGTGCGTAACATTGATTTCGGTCTGGCTACGCCACTGAAGATCATATGTTGGCTCTCTTCAAGGTGAAGGTCAGACGTGGGTTAAAGGTCATATGATGGTTCTCTTCAAGGTGAAGGTCAGACTTATGGGTTAAAGATCATATGACTTTATATCCCTTTTGCACTGAACCCATTAGGGGATTTCAAAGAAACCTGACACAAATGTTTACAACATTGTGACGACATGCAGAAGCCATGATGGCTCGCTTAAAGGTCAAGGTCAGACTAACGGGACAAAGGTCATATGACTTTGTTTCCCTTCCGCTCTGTAATTCTTGAACCCCTTGAAAGATTTCAAAGACACCCGACACATTGAGATGACGTGCAGATCGCATATTCAGGATTGCTGACTTCAAGGTCAAGGTCACACATAGAATTTAAGTGTCATATGACTGTGTGTATATTGCTCGGCATTTGCTCTTGATTGCAGTGCTCTTGTTTTATTTGGGAGATCCTTTTTTGTTTGCTTACATTTTTAATGAATTACTTCCCTTGTATGTTACTATAAATAGCATATTTTGTAACTTTTTTTTATTATTTTTTTGCAGTACAGAAAAACTGACGGAACTTTTCTGTGGTACAACAAGGATGGTACCTCTATTTTTTTGTTTACATTTATATACCTGGTGAAGATTTTCAGGGTGGGGACTTAGATTTTTTTTTATATCACTTCAATCTTTTTAAATTAGACCATTTTGATGCTTGTTCCTGTCCTCTGGGCTTCAACAGTCTTAATTTTTGCTCACATCCTCTGACACAACCCTTCGGGCGTATATTGCTCTGCTTTGCGGTGCTCTTGTTAACATCTAGCAAGGCATTCATATGCGACTAAAACAATTTATTAATAAAATAAAATAATAAAAGAAAGAGTCACTCGTCGAGATAACAATGAATTTTGTTCATGCTACGATAAGATGTCTCAGTTGTTATGAAAACATCATTAAAATTAACATCATTCTGTGTGTCTGTATTTCGCACAGTGTGTCTATGTTTTCGTACGAAGTACAACAAAATAGTATGCGTTTCGTTACAAAGACACTTGTCTTTTTTCTGATTCTTATGTGTAGCTAGTGCGAATCTTCATTTATTTTAACAACATAAAATACTGAATCTCCGGTAATTCAACCCCCCCCCCCTCCCCCCCCCCCAAAAAAAAGAAACATTTTAGCGCCCAGGTGAATAATAAACGATTATGTTCTGAAAGAGACATAACATTTCATATTAAAAAAAACCCCAAAATACGGCGAGTTAAACAAAAACGTTCGAGTGAAAAATGTAAATAGATCTACTGCAATTTATTCATTTCTAATTCAGTCATCCTACAATAACCAGTTCAAATACCAAATCATAATCTGTTTTATTTGAAGAACGACTCGTTTTTTTAAACGGTAAGTAGTTTCAAAACAGCACTCACATCGCAGAGGTGTGAACTTTTTGGCCCTCACCTAGTACAGCTATAGAAAAGTATTAAAACGTGTAGAAATCGTCAGTAATTTGGATTTAGGAGGTCAAAATACTCTAAGAAAATCTAAATAATAATTACTATGTATCTTCATATTCTTAAAATTGGAACGATAGAAGATTTGCATGAGAAATTCCAATTTTTGTTCGATCTTTTATTTGCATGTTTTTAAAACGCAACAAAACTTCATAAATGCCGAACAGAAACATTGCCTAGGATATTTTTGTTGAAAGAAGAGTCTGTTACATGTAAAAGGATGTGATCAAAACTTTCGTAACATTTTACAATAATGAATACTACGCTTGGTCAGGCTGTTACTTACATACATATTTACATACGTCGAGCAATCTTACTTATTTGGCATAATTGTTGGCCTTCATTGGACAGCAGGGCTTTTTTCTGCTTGGAGAAGGGGCCCACGCCCTATAATTTGGAGGAAAACAGCATGCTTTTTTCTCTGAAGGGGAATGAAAAAACCAGATGTAAAGTAACTCTGGGGAAAACTGCATGATTTGACAGAAATTTTCTAAGGGGAAGGCGCCCATAAACGGCCCCTACTAAAGAAGGAAAAAAAGCCCTGGGTCAGAGTGTTGCATGCAATTCCCAGACCAATACCTTAAAGGGAGATTGTTCATGATTGATCAATGGAACAGATTTGCGAAAAGGGTTATTAATCAGTTGAATATCATTATTTGAAGCTCAAATATTGATTTACACCCGAAATAATCAAACCAATATTTTATAAAAAGATATATAAATGGTGTTTCCTATCCCATGCGACGCGCATAGGTTAACTATTTTTGTATTTCCCGCGTAAAGCTGCGGTGGTTTTTGGGATTGTCACGTGATCACTTCAACCAAAATACGCATTGGGTGTACCTTGCCGACTATTGCCATTTGTTTTGAAATGCCTGGGCCACCACGAATAGTAAGCGTGACATTCCCATGATCGCTATAGAATGAATTTTTGTATAGGAATTTCTTCAGCGGATTGTTTTCAGGCCCGGTAAAATGGTAAAATTTACCGAAAACTTCCTCCTGGAGGGTTTGAAATGTAGAGTTTAGTGAAAAGTACACGTTAGTGTTACATAGATCGATCTGTTTACGATTTTACCGAGTACACCTGCTCGACCCTGCACATCTCCCTTTAAAGGTCAGTGTCATACTAAGAGGTCAAAAGTCAAAAGCTTGTGTAGTTTTCCTTGTCCGGGATGTAACCTAGCCATGGATAGTTAGTTGCTCAAATGTAAGCCTCAAAGAAACTGTCTGTTGAAATATATCATAAATGTTAGTCTTTTTGACAGGCGACAGGATCGGCATGATTCTCATATGCATTAAGATACTGGCGACTAATGGCACAATTTTCTTCAGGTTTATCAGTTGCTACCATTTTTTCAGGACGAACATCTAAAAGAGAAAACTGCACTCAACAAACGATCCATCAAGAGACTCAATATTACAAAACACTGTTTTGCTCATTATTTCTGTAGTCTAAAATGATAAAAGGAGTAATAACTGTGGTAACGCTGGTAAACATAGGAATAAAATAAAAATGCGATTTACGGGTTAAAGCATACTCAGGATTCTGTTAACTGAACCGTTCCTAAGTGTTAAAACATATTAAAGATTTAATACCTGCTACAAGTTACTGACTTTTTTTACTAGATACACCAAAATATAAACAAAAAATTCCCAGTCCATGTCAAAATTAAGTGCGCTGTATGTGTAAGTATATCTGTACTTCGGAGGGCCGGTATCAGAGTGTGATATTGTCGGATGTAAATATTCTACTATGAAAACTGTCATTTAAGCAAAACTGTTGGCGACTCGTGAATATCGGTGGTATCGGCTTGTAACTACCTTTTCAATTTTTACCTAACGCGTCTTAAAATACACGACGACAAACCGATACTGAAGTCGTCTACATTGACTCTTTTAACAGTATCCCCCCCTGTGGAAAGATCTGATTACTTAAAACATTTAATTATCACCCGCCTCATAGGGGAGGGAGATAGGAATGGTCTTCGTCCGTCCGTCCGTCCTTGCGTGCGCGCACAATTCGTGTCCGGTCAATAACTTTTCAACCCCTAGAAGGAATTTAATGAAACTTTAGACAAATGTTCTCCCCATCAAGACGATGTGCAGAACCCATGTTCCAACATAGCCGGCTCAATGTCAAGGTCACCAGAGGTGTTTGAAGATTTGAACCATGCATTTTCTGTCCAGTTCATATCTTCTGAACCCCTGGAAAATTTGCTGCTTAGATCTGTGTTATGCAATATTAAGAGCTTTGCTCAGGAAGATTTTATAAGGTATATCTTGTCATTTTCTATGGATACTAACCAAATAAACTTTCTTACTTTATAATAGCACTTTGAAAATCGGGTTTTTCTGAATATTTTATTCACTGTTTGTAAATAAAACAACAACAAATTTGTAGCACATTCTCAAAATGTTAAGACTTATTTAAGAGATGTCTCAGCTGTATACAGTGTATGTACACAAACTGGCAAGTTAATTGGAGGTCTCTGAACCCCTGGAATGAATATCATGAAACTTAAGTGAATTGTTCAGTTCATGAACATGATGTGCTGAACCCATGTTCCAACCTGGCTGGCTCAAGGTCAAGGCTGCCAGTGGTGTTTGAGCATATTTCGTGTTCGGTTCATAACTTTTCAACCATTAGAAGGCATTTCTTGAAACTTTAGTCAAACGTTCTCGCCGTGAACACGACGTGCAGAACCCATGTTCCAACATGGCCGGCTCAATGTCAAGGTCACCAGTGGTGTTTTTTTTTAAAAAGCCTTGAATGAATTTCATGTAAGTTGCATGATTTGTGTCCGGTCTATAACTTTTTAACCCCTAGAACGAATTTCATGAAACTTTAGTCAAATGTTCTCTCCATCAAGACGACGTGCAGAACCCATGTTTCAATATTGCCGGCTCAATGTCAAGGTCACCGGTATTGTTTGAAGATTTGAACCATGCATTTCGTTTTCAGTTCATATCTTCTGAACCCCTGGAATGAATATCATGAAACTTAAGTGAAAGGTTCAGTTCATGAACCTGATCAGAACCCATGTTCCAAACTGGCTGGCTCAAGGTCAAGGCCGCCTGCGGTGTTTGAGCAGGCCAATACTCTGAAACTTATCTGAACACGACATACCCTTGCACTTGAATTGGCTTCCACCTGCCTGCCCGTTGCCCAGAGCTATTGTTTAATTTGCTCTTAACCACCCATAACCTTTCCCACGTTCACATCTGCGGCGGGCGATATTGCTGTCGTTCCGACTGCCTTGTTTTAAGTAGAATTTGACCAACTAGACATGAGAACTTGATCATGCGAAGACAATCTTGTCATTTACATTTCCATTTACTTATTCCATTTACAGATGAAAAATGAACGTTAAACAACACACTGTTACCAAAATATTGCAGACTCGGACAATACATATTACTGTTCATGCCGCCTAGCCTCCGATTGATCGCAACCCAGCATTTAAACAATTGGTCAACGGCTTTCGAAGGGGTAATTGATAATAGCACTGATTGAATATACAGGGACCAAACAAGTTTTTTTTTGTTTTAAATGATTATCTTCTACAATAACAGTTTTTTGTACAAAAAGTACGTGTTTTTTTTTTCATTTCAAAGCATAACTAGATCATGGAATCTTGTAGACAATATTAACGTTAAGAATGTAATGGTAAATCGACATGGTTATTATGTAAAATATCATATGAAGGTACCATCGAAGTTTTAGTAATAAAATTGGGATGAGGTAAAAGTCAAATAAATGCTGTCACTTAAGTTAATCATTTTAACTATAGTGATCCCATTTATACCCAGATCGAAAAACTAAACGTTAACATTAATAAACAATATCAAAATATTCTTGACTTTATAAAATTATGCACAACTCATATGAGCTGTCTAAATATACTACGCAAATTTGATAAGGATCACCTAAAAGATTGTGTTAATTCGTAACATCAGGTTGAAACGATTAAACAGTTGCTACGATTCTAAAAATGTGTTTATTTGACATCAGCTTTGTGCCAGACAATGAATGAGCTGACAAACTATTGAAGCGGAACAGCAGTTGAAACTTGGTCACGACAATTATTTGGGATGTAACGTAAAGCGATTCCTATCAAATTTTGAGTAGTATGTTAAACACATGCCTGGCACTTAATTTAGGAATTGGGAGTCTGTTCAAAACAAAATGCTTTTCTTAGTAATTTCATAACACTAATACACACAAATAGTAGTAATACTAATAAAAAAATAGAAGTACTAATTAAAATGAACTATATGTAAAAGCAGATATAATATGTAAATATTTGGAAATATTAAAAACTTACAAATATTACATTTCAGTGTTAATTAACTCAGTGATAATTGAGTTGAAGTTCTCTCTTTTCGATAAAACGGTATCAGTAAAGTTTCAGCAGTTGTTGCTTGTCACTATATAGCCGCCTCGTTCCGTGAAAGCAAAGACCCACTCGCTCGACTGCAGACAGTCATGTGGGTGTTGGACGACCCAAGTCTTCTACACCTTATATAAGATCCTAACTGATGCTTCCTAGCAGACCGACAGCATATCATATTCAAAAGTGCACGTCTGAAGTATTTTCCGGTTATACTGTACAGGAAAAAACTGGAAGAGTAATTCATATAAAATATCGTTCTTGTTATCATAAGTACCCCGTTCCAATATTCAATATCAGATGTTTGATTAAAGTGAATCATGAAAATAACCGAGTACGGCAGGTTAAACAATATGAAGAAAAACGAAATCAGAAGTAGAATAAGAGTGAATTCAAGTCTAATTTTTGACTCTTCCGAGAACAAATTCTTGCTCTCCTTGTTCCTGATGAACAATTTTCTAACAATAAGAAAGTTTAAAATTGTTATTATGATGAAGGGAACCATGGTTATTGACGTTGCGAAAGCTATATCCAGTGAATATGACAGCGCCTTGTATTTGGGATTTGAACTGCACGCGGTTTTTGTGCCGATCGTGTATTGTCCACTTAGAATCGGTTTATACAGTACGAGCAAAGAGGACACACCTAAGATGATTAGAACAATTTTCAGTGCCCCTCTTTTAAAACTCCTGAGAGGATAACATATTCCGGTAAATCTTTCGATTGTGAACACCACTATTATCCAAACAGACATCATCCTAGAGAGATATGCCATAAATAACAGAAACTGACAAATCCCATTTCTATCAAGGAAATAAATGTGAGCATTAGGATGAATGTACTCCATTCCTCTACGAAGCCATTCAATCAGCACATAGAATATCAGTGAAGAAATATCGGCCATTGACAACGCTGCAAGATATGAGCTTGCCGACAACTTCCTCAAAGACTTCGATGTAAACACCGCCAGGGATAGGCTGTTGCCAACAAGTCCAACGACGATTACAACTGGTGTGAAGTAGGCGAAAAAAGTTCCACCAATAATCCATACCGCTGGTTTAATCGGTTGAGAGTATCCGAAGTGAAAAAAGCTAATTGTCCCATTGGTCTTGTTGCTATAGAATGCCATCTGCGACACATTCTGAAAAATTGAACGATACGTTTACAGAGATGATAAAATATGTTATGATTGTAACAAGGTTCTGAAAAATCCACGCCTGAACCAAGGATTGAACCCAGGACTCCTCACATGCTCTGCCGACGCTCTACCACGTCACTATTAAGCTAGCTCTATGACGTGATAGTACAAAGTTCGGTTCTAACTCAACCATAGCCGGGTTCAAAGATACAAATAAGGAAAATGCAAATAAGGAAAATTGTTCAACCAGCTAATATACAGATAAATGCATGTTCCAAGCTAGAAATATAACGTAACAAGTTATCAGTGGACCAGATGCCCCTCGGGTTATCGAACGAATAATTCATATACTGTACGTAGGTAAATCAAATAGCGATTATCCTGCTTGTATTATACTGAGACAAAAATGGTCTTGTATAAATATATATAGTGAAAAAAACCCAAACCAAATGTGCTGATAATATGCACATCTGATCATGTTAGTAAAACCATAAGGAGTCGTTTAATTTCTACAAGTGGTTGCTGAGAAATAGCCCTGACATTCTTCGAAATAGAATAGTGAAATGGGGCTTAGAGAGCCATCGAACACGACTTGAGAGAGCATGGTTATTAAAATGATCCGTTTAAAAAAAGGCACCACAAACAAAGTCGAAAACAATGTGAAAAATTATCAAAACAGAATGGCTTGATGTATTGTTAGTAAAGCTCCCAAATAAAGTTTCATTTAGTTTGTTGATTTAAATCAGTAATTGCCGAGAAATAGCACGGTAAAAAGCGGGACGGACGGAAAGAGAAATGGACGAAGCGGCGACCATTATTTCTGGTCTCGGTAAGATCATTGAGTACCCACCCGTTTGCTTTGCAATGCTATTAGCTACTTATGTTTTATAATGTTTGTGTGCTTTTTCATGCAACATTGTTGAGCCGATTGGCATCAAGACAACTTGTACTTGTTTTTTGTTATGAGAACCTGTAAGGAAAGTGTGAGGTTGGTGCACCCTAGAACCTGGTTAAAACCCCCAGTGGCAAATTGTTTGCCACTGACCGTTCCAAGGCGGTAACCCCTCGGGATCTCACTTTCGTTAATTGCGGCGTCCATTTTGAAACTAATTATTGTAATACCATGCTCTCTTTTCCTCTCTCTACTTGCTGTGTGGGGAGGCTGTGTCTGCAGGATGTGGCTATTCCTGATATGCATATTTCACTATTTTGAACATTTTCGGGGATCTTTTAACGAAAATTTAATGTTGGGGAAAATCTTAAAAAACTTTACACTGTCCAATTTATAACATACCCGATGACAGTTCTTTTCCATGTGCTTTTAGTTACTTACCAATACAAATATATTTCATTTCAAAAAGCGCAAGGCTAGGGAAAAGCTTTGAAAGTTTTCACGGTCTGATTAATAACATTTTTGATGACAGTTGTTTTCCATGTGCTTTTAATTACAAGACAAGACAGCATCTTATTTAAGGTCTTGCCTAAGTAAATATCTGCGGCATAACCCATAGATCATACCAACTATGAAATCCTCTGAAACAAGAAATTGTCTTACTTAATGTTAGACTGGTTTTCGAAGTATCAAATAATGAATCTCGAAGGAACGGTTATTGTTAAATTAGAGGCGATACGTGCACATTCTGAAGAATTTTTTGAGGAGTTTCGATTATTCAATTATTGTTTAATCGACTGCCTTAAGAAAAACAATTAATTAAAATGGCATCAATGTAGAGAGTTTTTCAAATATTTTATATTAGCACCAACAAATAGTCTATAAGATTTAACAACTTTGATGATACATCACGACATGCCTTTCACTAAAGGCAGTAAAAAGCATTGTAGAAGCTTCGAGGTTAAGCTTAATGCGTCGATATGCACATGTTTCATAAGTTTCAATTAAAAAAAAACAAACATAAAGAATACATTTAACTCGAAACCAGAATTCATTACCGAACTGAACAATCCTAGCGCTTTCAACGTTTTGTTCTTGCCGGTAATTTACGGTAATTTACTAATGGAATTATCTACAAGCTCATCTTTATTTAAATTGTCCGCGGGTAAAATAAACCAATCCTAGACAAAACGCAAATTATTTATTTTTCCAAACCAGTATAATGTGTCTGCGTTCCTTTTGATATAATTATCTCCTTAGATTAACTATAAACTGACTAAAACTGTTAAATTCTCCCTAGCAACCGCTTTTAAATATTTTATGATCAAAACAACTGAACTATTATCCTCACGGAAACGTTAACAACCAGAAGACTGTGAATTTACCAGTTTACAACCAAAGCTAACGAATATAATCGTTTTAAAACCAGAAAACAGTGCCATCATTTTAGCATTTTACTCATAAATATTACCAACCGATGAAATAACACTAAAGTCAATATCATCTTAAACATCAGTTTTTACTTGCTAGAGCCTTAACATGGTTTAAAACCCTAAGTGGCAAATTATTTTTTTCCACTGGCCGTTCCAAGATGGTAACCTAGCTCGTTCTCATTTTCATGAATTGTTTGTGTTTTCTATGTTGAAACAAATGAAGATTGATCCATACAATTATATGTATTTACATTTTCCCTCGTCAAATCATGGAATATTTAATGATTTATAGTGTTTTCTTGTAAATTTTAACTTTGCTGCATTGTAAATTCGCATGCAACAGCTCCATTATTTTGATAGGAAATTGTTCTGTGAATTTCGTCAGGAATGTGAACACGCCCGTCGGTATACGACTTCATTACATCTAAACATTTGTGTAACGCATTCATGGGAAATTATGATGAAGAAGCTGTCACGCTTGTTGTAATTTGAGAGTCAATCGTATTTTAAGAACAGAATTTCATTAACCTTACTGTACCCATATAGTAAAATGAGCTTAATTTGATTAATGACATTGACTTTCAAATGGAGTTTCTTCCGACTAGAAAATAAAGGTTAACAGACCAGTGATTCTAAATTCTGAGATTTAATTACAAAGTTTGTTTTTCAGAATAGAAACAAAACCTTGTTTTGATCGAATGTTGCAATTTCCATCAGAATATTTGAATAATTTCAATAGAATTTGGGTTGAATATTACACGATACGACATAATAAAAAAGCAAACAACTCTGTTATTTTAATGACGTCATTGGAATGCTGGTCGTTATGATCCTAACATTTATCTATAGCTAAAATTATAAAATGTGAACAAAAAGGACATCATGACTTGTGTTCGTATTGTTGCTTGGGCATGTTTATTTGCATTTCCACGTACTAATACATGCATACTTTAATATCAGCACTATTGATGTTGTCTTTATAACAGCTCGATCAGCGTTCGAATCTTTTCTTATTTCGTTTTCTTGCAAGCCCTTTAGAGATAATTAGAGCAAAAACTTGTGGTAAGATAACTTTTGTATTTTTAATGGGCACTGCACAAATTGAGAGAAATATGTACAACTCTACTTTTTTATTGAAACATTTTACCAAGAATCTAGAAGGCTAAATAAATACAATCAAGAATCCTGTTTTTATCGTCGGCAATTGATGTAAAGATATAATCTTTAAGTCTCGAGTTTTTTCTCTAAGATGTAAACAAAAAAAAATGAACACAAAAGTACCATGTCGAGGTGAGCATGAAAAAAGTGTAACTTCACGAGACCATGTTCAAATGTCATTTGTCACAGAAAATGTTTTTTTCATGTGTTATTTTGTTATTTTTTTAACAATTTAGTTGTTATTGGGAAAAGAAAAAAACATCTGACATATCTATTATTTTCTTATACCTAACATATGATTTCGTAGTAACTTGACTTAAAAGCATTGTCGTCTGCACAGCTTTATGACGTGGTGCACGCCACAGGAAAATGTATCTTCAGTCATTTAGATGTTTTTGTTTTCGAAAGAACCAAACAATTATCTATCTTTTTTCGATTAAGCGCGACTATGGCGTTTTTATGCGGTAGATATTTTTTTAGATTTAGGTTATATTAACATGTTTTTACACTGTAAAGTAATTTATTTTTGTTGGAAACTACGAATGTCAGTTTATCTTTAATATCCGTAAACACACTCTAAGAAACTTTGCTGAATTTATTTACATAATAATTATAAACAATATATTGAGAGCAAAACATCATAAAGTTTTCAATAGGTATAGTTAATACATATTATTTAACTGTTAAATGTACTTTTTTCTTATTTTGATAATACACATTTAAATGTACTTTTTTATTTTGATAATACACATTTTGTGTCGCCCTTTCGAAGAAAATGCGATACATAGGGAGCGCTCTGTCCGTCCGTCGGAAAGTCCGTCAAGCAAACATTACGTGGGCTATAACTTTGCCTTGTCTTTATATTTCTTCATCATACATTTAAAATTTAATTATATTGATTATGACAACATGGTCATGATTATGCCAAATCCTTTACGTAAAGGTCTCATTTGATGGAGTTATGGCACTTTTTGTACTTGGATTTTGACATGAAATTTAACGTTGGCATATTTTTAATATGTCTTCAACTTTTAAATAACGTTGCCTGTAACAACACGGTGATGATGATGCAAACTTCTTAAGGTAAATGTTTCATTTAATGGAGTTATGCCCCTTTTTTAAAATTGGATTTTTATTCTGACAGTGTACCAGACGGCGACTTATCAAGTTATTGATATATTAAGCTAAATACACACAATCCTTGCGTCAAAAGTCACCACAAAAAATGCACATAAATTTTTGCTCCACTATCAACACGTTATAAGTAAGAATCATTTATCAACATTCTTGTGGCTGGAACGAAGCTATAAACAGAACCGCTTGTATGAACCAACGGGAGAAAATTGTAAGTTTTGAAGTACCATTTTTAAATTGTATTCACTGATCCATGATTGTCGGTTGCTTTGTAAATATAGTATTAAAATCCCATTTTGCCTTTGTATAGATGAAAAGGGAACTTTGAAAGCCACCGAACACGACAAATATGAAAATACTGCAGGTTTAGTTTGATTGAACCTGTTCATGGGCAGTAATGGGATTGCATATTACTGCCCACGCCACCTAGCCCCGGTTTGAGCGCAACTCAATATTTACACTAATAAACAGTACAATTTTGATCCATCCCAAACGATGGTATGCATATGGCGATGAACATGGAACCTTCAATGAGGTATTTTCAGATTAATACCATTCCATGTTCAGCGGCGTATAGACACTGAAATGTATAACACGGTTAATGTTTCGACTGAGCTTATTTATCATGTTTATTGGATTCTAAAAATAAGTCACTCTTAATACGAGGGTTGTTCGGGAAGTTCTGAGAATTGTTTTATAGGACACGTTGTAGTCGGGTTATTTCAATATATACTGTACAGTATCTGAAAATATCATCATCATACACACAGAAACTAAAACATAATAAAAATAGTAAATAACCATATAACAAACACCCGGAGCACGCCGACGTCATTTGCAACGTTATGCGACGTTAAAGTCCATCGATCGTCGCACCTTTTCAACGTAGTCACCTGCAATTTCGATGCATTTCCTGTGTCGGCTGATCCACTTATTGTATGTTTCCACGTACCAGCTATCGGTAAAGGACGAGACTATAGCTTGCGTATGCTTAACAAGATCGTCAGCTGAGTCAAAGCATTTTCCACGCAGCTGTGATTTGAGCTCCGGGAACACACGGAAGTCCATAGGAGCGAGGTCCGGGCTGTATAGAGGGTGCTCTAAGATCTCAAACCCCAAGTGGCTGATCTCTAACTGGGTAGATTCCGCTCTGTGGGCCGGCGCATTGTCTTGATGAAGTATGATGCGGTCATGGTCCATGTGGGTGCGCTTCTTCCGTATCGCATTAACGAGATCCCGCCTCAGAACCTGTAAAAAACGCATGCGGTTAAAAATTTGATTTGCACTTATCTTACTCAAAACTTTTATATTTTAAATGTTTAATTTTATAAATATTATGTTTATAATATTATATGTTTATCAATTAATATGTTTTAAAATATATTATAACTTTTAGTTACCTTTGAATAGTAAGCCGCCGTGACAGTTTGACCATCCGGAACTCTGTGTTGCAGAATCATCCCGTGCCGGTCCATGAAGAAAATAAACATGTGTTTTCCCGCACTTTTCTGCGCCCGGCCTTTCTTTGGGGGAGGTGTACGCGGGGTTTTCCATACCGATGACATAGCCTTAGTCTCTGAATCAAAGTGGTGGAGCCAAGTTTCGTCAGTTGTTATTATTCTGTCTAAGAACTCATCACCTTCGGTGTCATAGCGTGATAGAAATGCCTGAGAGCATCGCACCCGACAATCCTTTTCATTGTCCTTTAGCAACCGTGGTACACAACGTGCACTCACTTTAGACATACCGAGCTCTTTTGTAAGTATTCCGTGTACAGTAGAAACTGATACGCAAAGTTCATCTGCAATAGCTCTAACTGTCGTTCTTCTGTCGCAATTTATCATGTCTTTTACCGAGTCCTTAATTGAACATGCAACAACAGACTGCCGACCGCATCTAGGATCGTCCTCGATCGAGTTTCTTCCTTCTTTAAAACGAGCATGCCATCTATACACTGTAGCCGGACTGCATTTCTTGTATTTTCCTGTAGAATTGATCATTTTCATTGTTTCTGTGGGAGACTTTCCCAGCGCAACACAAAATTTCACGATGCTTCGTAATTCAACGTCACCTATCGGCGTCATGTTGTTTACTCAGTGGCTCTGGGCAACAACTTTAAAACAATGTTGATCCGATGAGAATTTAAATAACGTTATGATATTTTCAGGAAATGACGTCATGACGTTCCGCTGCTGACCAGCGTTTTCGAGCATTTTTTACGTTATCAAAATTTCGAAATATGATTAGTGTAGCGCGTTATACCTTTCTTTATAGTCGGACTGCTCCGGTGCGGCGTTATAGTGTTGCTATGGTTACTGCTATTTCCGGCTATTGTTGTCTGATTCTATTCAATTTTTAGGAATAGTTCCGTGATATGCTAATCTTAGTATGTGCCAAATATTACGTATTCTCAGAACTTCCCGAACATCCCTCGTACAATCTTTGAGCTATTTGTTTTTAAAGAAAATACTGCATTTTGCAACATTATATTCTGCTTCATGTATTCTGTAAATATGATTGGCTAACTTGTTTTTGGACATTTAGATTAAAATATATTGCATCTTGTGATTCTTCCATGCCAATAATTATATTTCGAGATATATTTCAAGGAAATCAATGATAAGTAAATTTAATTTAAAGTGAACTGTTTTCTTGTTACAAGTTAACGCATGGCCTTAAGAAATAAAACAATGGAGTTCGACATACCTCTGCTGTTCGGTATTTTATGTGAATTTTCTGTACTTTTCGTAAAGCCGCATGGGAAGGGCTTGATGGCTTTTATTCTGATATTATTTGTCATTTGTGAGCTATTAGTGATGGGCTTACCGTGGAATTAAACTAAACGAGGTGCATTAACAAAGCCAAAAGGTCATTTATAGAATTGTTATTATCCATTTCTCATTATTTTGATGGATTTTTATGCGTTGTTTGGTAAAAATTCAGTTTTTATTTTTCGGATGTTTACATTGAACCCTGTCATTAGCTAATAAAGTAACTTTGACATTGACATATGACACATAATTCTGCTTATGTAGCTTAATTGTAATAAATGAGTTCCAAATCATTTAATGTTACCCATAATGCTGCAATATTACATTTGGAAAATTTGCATAACCTTGTTTTTTTCCAGACACTAATACTTTTGAAAAACTACAAAAATAACACACTAACAAGCCAATAAGTTTTTATTATAGTTAAAGAAAATATAGCAAAGAGATTACTTTTTAAGTATGATAATTCCGTAAAATCCTGAAAACAAATAATTCCAAAATAGAAACCACAAACAATTAACGAAATTAGAATCCGGGTGGGTGTTACAGCCTTGGATTTGCCACTCGGGTTTTTAATCGTGGATTTGAGATTGAAAATATTTTTATTATAGAATGTGCATATTTTCCCATGAACATTAGTTAAAACTTTTTTTGTGCAAATATTTTTCTTATTTAATAAAATGCTGAGGCTATCATAAGGTATATTCTTGGGTCGAGAAATTATTTTAAGAATAATGTAATGTTTGTATTATAATGAAATATATACATATATGTGGCACTCTCTGGGAAAAATGGTCCAAAATGCAATTTTTGGGAAACCACCGTGATTGTGAAAAAGCCTACTTTTGTCAAAATATTGTCCAAATAAATAGGTGCATTTATGTGACAACTATAAGAAATACAGTATTTCAGTCTGTTTATTGCCCATGAATAGCATTTATATATAAAATAAGTATCGTATTTTACAAAATAAAATAATCAAATTTTGGTTACCATGGCAACGGAACTGAAAAAAACATATTTCAAACGTTTTTTCAGGTAACTGACACCTAAATGATAACATGTTAATGTTTTTAAGTACAATCTATCATTTCGGTCTGTTTATTGATAAACCATACACAGAAATGTAATTTTTTTAAATAAAAATACTTTTTGTTATAACTATGCAGTAAAAAAAATCTTCATTAAAAGTGACAAAATCATTTAGGTGAACGTTGTTGTACCCAATAATGGTTACCATGGTAATACTACCTGAATATTATGTACATATTCATAATATTTGATCTTCTGAGTTATATCACAGTATGTTATATAATCAGTGCTAGTTCTATAGTTGCCATGGTAATATTTGTGTATTATTTTCTTCAAAGTGGTATGAGGTCATTACACCAATAACTGCACAACTAAGAGCCCATATTAAATTGAATTGTGTATGATCAAACTGTGATATAACAATATATGACACAGTTTTGCTAAATGTTGCAAGATTTTTTCTAGGCAGGGTGGAGGGAGAAACTGAGTTTCATGATGTGGATAATGTTTCATAATAAAGTAATTTACATTTATATAGTTGACAACAGTTTACATACTATGCACACAAAAAAACTTAACTACATGTTAATGTTGGGTAAAGGTTCTAAATGTTTGAAAGACAAATTTTGCAACACTTGTTCAATAACAAATAATATATTGGTAGAAAAATCCATATAAACTGATATTTCTACGTTAATATCTTATAAGTTATATAACAACATTATATTATGATTCAGTTACCATGGCAACAAATTGACTGACAAATGAACTAATTTAAATTTATTCAGAAGATTATCCATAATGCTTGCATAAATTAACTTTTTATTATACACCTGTTTTGCAGATCATTTCAGATTTTAATACATATTGTTCAGCTAAACAAACAGTTATCACTTCTCCTTTTTGGGATATGATGCACTGAATCCAACAGGCTTTTGGTACAGATGGAAGAACATAAACGTTTTTAACCACAGTTCACACACAATAAGCCTGCTTCTTCATTCTTCATACTGGTACCACATCATTTGAGGATAAAGCCCAGAATAGGAAGCCTGTCAGGAAGCAGGGGTTCAGATTTGCCACTTTCTCATGACACTGTTCCACTTCTGGGTTAGTTTCATTCCTGCAAAGGGAAAGCACATCTGTCCTCATCATGTCTGATGTCATTCTAAAAATAAATAAAAATTAATGCAAAATGTATTTTAAACTATGCAGATGACAGTAAACATTTGTTAAGCCATGATATCCTTTTTATTATGCATTTAACATTAGTGTTAAGTGTAAATTATCAAGTGAAAAGCCAGTTGAATCAAAATTATATAAAAATATTTTAGTAAGACTATACAAGGAAATGCTGCCCAGAAAATTCAAAATTGAATTCCAGAACTGATTCCTCTTAAACTTTAAAGATTCATTTCTGAACATTACCTATCTGTTCATTAATATATTCTTCAAGATAATTAAAACTACAAGAAAATGTGTAAAATACCAGATTTCTATCATAGTATCATAGGAGTTGTTACTTTGTTTGTTTGTTTGCAATTAGCATATACCGGTGTTGATAACATGATTTTATATTTAGCAATAAAATAATAAGATAATTTAAAGCATAACCTTAGAATGACTATGACCTCAAGGAAAAAAAACACGTGAATAAAATTAAAACTTTATTTTCTGCATTGTTACATACCTTATTAAAGTGTTGCTGATGTTCTGCCGTGCACAGTTCTCATTGTGTAAACTGCATTTTTTGCCATATCCAGGAAACTCTAATTGGTGGTGGAGTTATGTCTTGAGCTGTATTGCAACTTAACCAACACTATGGAATTTCTCATCTATGAGATTTAATATCCGAGTCCCTGTAATAATTATTGCAAATATAAGTTCATTATCTTAATATTAACATTAATAATTTCATTCTAATTTATAAATTTGTCTATTCATTCCAAACAAAACAGATGGCTTTCCATACAGTCTCGGTACAGCAGCACCCAAGGCAATGTTTTGAATATTATTTCAGCTTTTTTTTTCATAATCAATACTATCTGAACATACGTAACATTTCCATTTAATTAAATATTCATTTTTTTATCGTTATCATGGTTATTGCTGCCTCCTTTATCAGTAATATATTGGGCTTTCAAACTCACTGTCCGAAATTGGCGAAAATGTCACGATTTGAATGTTCCTTTATTAAATTCAGGATTACAGTGTAAAAGTAACTCATCTGGCACCTAATTAAGAAAAGACGGTCTGTTGTCAATGTTTACGACGAAGATGCATAAATCAGATTGTTTCTTATATCAAAAAATATTTGACAGTTTTGTTAACAATCAACTGTTTAACAAAGTCACGACCGCCATTTTCACCTCCGGAAAATGCGATTGCACCAATTTCATACATGATTTTACATAATTTTGCACAAACAAGCAATACAATACTTGTCAATAGACTATAAGAATACTAACCTTTTCAAATCCATCACTTTACCGACATTTTAGGTCTCAAAATGCTGGTTGTGTAGTTCAAATATCATGACTGTTTCGTACATGTGTGAATCACAATGTGTGGCGTATGTCAAAATAAGGGACGTAATAATTGTATAAAAAGATAGCAAACGAGATTATTTTAAATAAAGATTTCGGTAACAGGTTCAAACGTACATCTTGTCTTACGCACTTGGATTATAACACTATATATATTTTTATAAGTATCATTTAATACTGGCAATTAGGAAAAGTAAATTCGATTTGTGCGTGCCGCGAAGTTGACGTCATTTTACTCGAAATGACGTTTGCCGAATTTGGCCCAAAAGTCTCAGAGAGTGACACATATATTGGGCAAAAACGGATAGGAGCCTCAAAAATGCAGTTTTCTCAGTCACTATTATTTCAATAATATAACGCACTGGTGCTGCTTCTGTTAAGGTCCATGGCAAGTATTCATTTTTTACAGAACATAAAAACTAAACTGTTTATTTGTGTCGATATTTGGTCATTAACAATATCAGTTTAAATATGTTTCGATCGTTTTTTTTTTCAGAAAATACAGAATTTAATATGTGTTTACAATATCAGTTTAATATCGTGTTGCTCATTAATTTGAACATAGTTGTTCTTGTATCATGTTCAGGAGTGATTGTAGTTTTTACTGGAATAAACATTGCCAATATTACTCAGTTTAGTAAAAAACAGTGGTATAACATAATATAACGTATTACATAGTAAATCAGAAAAAAAATCGTCATATTCATATTGTAAAGATAATAAAATAGATGAAAAGGGAACGTTGAAAGCCACCGAACACTGAAGATATTGCATGCTCGGGTTGATTGAGCCTGTTTCATGAGCAGTTACTGTTACTGTAATAAAAATGCATATTACTGCCCACTCCGCCATATGAAACTATTTTTAAATTGGACGATTCCCAATGTGCTACGTAATAATATTCTATGAATTTGATATCGACGTAGGATGAGAATCCTATAAATCATCTTGATTAAAGATGGTGTAATTGAAAGCGGCTAGTTACAGAAGTCCCGCACCACTGTCATTTACTTCCAAATCCTTATTTGGATACAAATATTAAAATTGATCAACATATTTTAAATTTTAAAACCATTATTTAATTTTTTTTATTTAAGTAACTGATCTACTTCAGAGTCGAAATACATCATCACTACTTTTTTCC
This sequence comes from Corbicula japonica, assembly GCA_038501625.1. Classification (NCBI taxonomy): domain Eukaryota; kingdom Metazoa; phylum Mollusca; class Bivalvia; order Venerida; family Cyrenidae; genus Corbicula; species Corbicula japonica. The sequence goes on along the minus strand of JAZAYU010000074.1, from coordinate 1,642,276 downwards.
TTGAGCATTCTTAACTAAGCGACATAACGACGCTGGTGTTACAATCACCTGCCGAGCGTACCCTACCGGTAATCAATAACGTAAATTTCCATAACGCGAAAATAACCGAATGACTTAACTGAAATGGGTTAACAGTATTAAGTATTGTGAGTCGCAATACTTTGTTAATGCATACATATAAAGATTTTTTCAATTTGATAGATGTCAAATATTTACCTCCTAAATAAGTTTCCCCTTTAATCCTGTCGGGGATTAAGAAAATTTGAGCAAGAGCTTTTTCTCTAAAGTTATGTAAGAAACGTGTATAAACAAATCAAGGAAGACAAACTCCAATATTTCACTACGCGTTTCGAGTTTATTTGACTCTTCTTCAGGTGAATGTTATTGTATCAACATCTCTTATAAACAATGTCTTATTATGGCGTAAAAAATGATGTAATTTTAATTTACTAAACAAACGTCACCATTTGGCGTAAAAAAGACGTCACATAGCTATAGAGCCGACGTCAACTTTGGAAAAAAGGAGTTGCACATTATTTGGCACAAACAACAATGAAAAAATAAAAATAAAAGAAACATATATGAAATCACAGGATTCTTTTCGCCAAACATGATACGTTGATAAGAATAGGAAATACATTAAATTTATGTAATAAGTACAGGGTCTTATAGATTAAACAGTAACTGGTAGAAAAAAATGCATACAAAGCACAATGTACAATGGATTCCAGTAACAACTGTACATAAATAATTTTTATGTAAGGCAGATAATAAAGTCATTCTTTCATCTATATTGTAAATAGTAGAGACTTAATAAAGAGAAATTACTGGTAGATAAAAATCCCTTAATAATCTACATAATCAGCACCGTTAAACCTTTTTCATGATAAGCCATACAATAAAATTTAGACCCTGTAGAAAAACTGTTCCCAATTTATGAATCCAGTAAGTTTCCTTCATAAGTCTCTCCATATAGTTATGAACTTTATCAATACACATGAAACTTAACTCATTTAGACTGTGATTATTTTGATTGAAATGGGAAGCAACCAGTGTTGAAAATGCAGGATCTATATAGGTATTGATATTAAAACGGTGATTGTTCATACACTGTAGCGAATAATCCTGAGCCAACTTCGAAATCATCAAATTTCTGTACTGTTAACTCTCAGCAGGAGATTATTAGCACTGGGGTTATCAAAATAATTTATGGACATTTACTGCAGCCTGATACTCTATGTCCAGATGTTTATCATTGGTGCAAGGAACACAAGAAATACTTTGTTCAATCAAAATAAGAAGACCCACTGAATTTTCACAATTTGTTCTGTTTGATAATGAAACACGTTCCTTGTTTAGCTGATGAAATGAATCTTGTTGTTTTTTTCAAAATTTCACCAATAAATATGTGAATTGATGTCTCTTCCCTGTCTAAATGACATAAAAATATTTAAAGGATTTTTTCAACAAAAAAACAAAACATTTACAAATAATTTTGGAGTTTACACATTTTATGTAGTTTAGTCTTAAACTTAGGCATAAAAATAGATAGCAGACTAGTTTTAGTTGAAATGAATCAACAGACTCAATTTTAGGAAAAGAGTTACAGACAGAACGAATTAAATGCAATAACTTAAGCTCATCGGAAGATAATGCATTAAAATACGCCAAGAAAATGCTTGTCTAATGTTAAAGATCATTTGTTACTTTTTTACATAAATAATATTAAAATAGTTTAAATCATCGACATCTGATTACGTTATTACAATGATATACCAATATTAAAAATTACTATTAAAGCAGTATTAGATTTTCAATACTTTTTTTATGAAAATGCTCATCCAGACGAGCTATTATTTTCTAAATTAGCTGCCTTTTAGTCATTTATTTTGCATGTCAGTGGTGTAATAACAAGCTGCTTAATGTACAAGATTTATTGTCACACAAAACCAAGTGCATCTTATTATGTTTCAACTTTAAAATCTGTACTCTAATTCTAGGCGGAGAAATAAAAAAAACTTGAGTGTTGTGAGAACATTGGTTAAGTGTATTTTGTCATTTATTTTGATGTCTAGGTTAAAACTTTTTTTGCGATTTGCGCATCATTGCAGTGCTTCATCAAGTTGACGCTTTGCAGTTCTTGCTTAAAGTTCAGGTAGATCTGCTATTTTAGTGAAATGACACTGTGAATTTCATTGTTCTCTAAGGAGGACCTGTAAAGATATTGATTGTTTGAATATTTTTAGGAAGGAGTCAGTAGCATAGTCAGTAGCATAATATTAAAATTACAAATTTTGTTTTTCACGAATATAGATACTTAATGGAAATCTATCATATGTGGTCCATTTTATGTTAACATTATTTACAAAGTATTAGAAAACTCCAGCATTATTAAGTTATATAGTTCCAGCACCAAGTACTGAAACAATAGATTAACTGATTACTCACCCATAGTCTTTTCTGTGAGCATTCTTAATGAATAAAATAGCTTTAATCAAAGTATCAATCAAAATAAACCTTTTACAAATTGATGTTACTGCAAAAAATTGCAATACTAAATGCATCACATCATGCTATACAAGACATTTTTACATCTGGTAGTATCATGTTACTAGTTAATGAGCTCCCATGCTGAGAGACTGACCACTGGTCATTTTACAGGGTAATAAATCAGATAAGATGCCAAGATTATAACTGTACAGGCCTCTAACAGAGTGAGCAGTTTCTCTAGGCTTATTCGCTTCTCTGCATACGCTTAGACACTTTTTGACTGGTCTGGCCAACATATTGCATATTGCATTTTTTACAAGTTATAAATAAATTACATCTGAACTTGTACAATCAGTATTATGATTTAATTTAAATTCTATATGATACTGAGAGCTAGTGAAACTATCACTTTCAATGATGTTAGAGCAGTGATAACATCTAGGACGGTTGCATTTAAGAGATGTATATTTAGCATTGTTCTGAGGTTGAAAAGTAGTTTTTACAAGAATGTCCTTAATGTTCTTTGGGTGTTTGAAAGTCATGACGGGCTTGTATTTATGTAGTTCTCTAACAGCAGGATTATTAGAAAGTTTTAATAAATCACAGTACTTGTTGATTTTAAAACCAATATTTGGCAAAGACGGATTGTATTCTACAACAAAAGGTATAATATTTTTGTTAACACTTTGAACAGTGGGTTGCAGAGCTTCAGTTTGGGACATAGTTTTGAAATGCTCAAAAGCAGTCTCAATAATTGGCTTGGGATAGTTCCTGGCAACAAAATAATTGTATAACTCATCAAGCGACTCCATGAACTGGTGGTTATCAGAGCAAATACGCCTGTAACGTTTGGCCTGGCTGAAAGGAATACTATTTTTACACGACATAGGATGACTAGAAGTGTAATGTACATACTGATGAATATTTGTTGGTTTAACATGAACCCTTACTGATGTTGTTTTTCTCATCAATATACACATCAACATCTAAAACTGCTATATGAGATTCTGAGATATTGTAAGTAAACTTTATATTTGGATGAAATGCATAAAGTGATTCAATAAATTTATACAAATCCTCTAAAGAGCGAGTCCAAATCATAAAATTTCATCCAAAAATCTAAGCCATGCATCTGGTTTATATTTACATCCATCCAAAAACATCTGTTCCAGTTTACCCATAAATAAAGATGCATAGCACGGTGCCGTTGGGCTACCCATGGCTGTACCCAATTTTTTGGAAGAAAATTAATACCATTGAATTCAAAGAAGTTGTTGTGTAATACTAAATTGACAAGTTTACATATATTATTATTTTTTTTTATGTGTTAGTTTAAGAGTTTTAAGTTTATGAATAAAATCACTAGTATCTTTAACATATGAAGGTAGAGCTTGCATTAATGGCTGTAAATGGTAATCTAAATATTTTGAAATGTTTCTGTCCATGAATTACATGCTGATATAACGGGTCTACCTGGGAATCCAATAGGTAATTCTTTATTATGCTTTTTATGGATTTTAGGCAGAATGTAAAATTGTGGAGTTCTAATTTTTTCAGGAAAGATATCAAATTCTTGATCAACAAAGTCATTGTCATTTTGATTTCATCAATACATAATCAAACATTTTCCTCTACTTTATCTGAAAAGTCACAATTAAGTTCCTCTTAATAATTATAATTTTGCAAGTTGCCTTTGAATTTCTTTTTCATAGTCACATCTGTTCATAATTACAATAGAAGCTGATTTATCTGCTTTTTTGATAATAATGTCTTCACTTTTAGACAAGTTATTTAAACATTCTAATTCTTCTTTAGTAATATTAGTATATTTTCTTTTTTTGGGAAGAGAATTAATAATTTTTTTGTGTTATAGCCTCGATGTAGAAATCCAAATAATGATCCCTTCCACCTTTTGGAGTGAAAATGGACTGTTTCTTATTGGAAAAAGGCATATCTTTAAAATCATTTGCCAAATTTGAATTTTGTTGAGAAATATTTTGTGAATTACTTTGAGTATTATTATTAACATTTTCAAAAAAGAATTCTTTAAGACGTAAACGACGGCTAAATCTAAATATATATTCAGCTATTTTTATTTTATCATGAGATTTTAGTTTTGGACAGAATGACAAACCTTTCCCTAAAAGTCTAAATTCAGTGTCTGTTAATTTACGGCTTGAGAGATTTAATATTGTTTTATCATAAACCGAAAATGTAAGAAACTAGTGAAACCTTAACATCTGTGATTTGTTTCTAGTATACACATCAGACAGAATAATTAAGAAAAAAATAATTGTATCTATGATGCATATCCGTATGTCTGAAACGTTATATAGTTTTAGTTACCAATTATGAATAAAAAATATGTGAAAAAAACTTAATTGGTCTAGACATTTGTTTTTCATCGATGCCATAAGTTTTATCATTCAATGAGGATTTATCAAAATGATATGGCAGGCTTCATAGTTTAGCGCCCAAGAACACATTCTGCTGTGGACATTTAAACCTTAGAATGGCAATGTCTGATTCAAATGAAACCAAAAAGCGTTAGGCAAGGGCCACAACATGATCTGCAGATGCCGATACAGTGGAAATGAATGAAATAAACATACAACACACTTTTGTTAAGTACAAAATGTCAAATCTTTCCATGTTTAAAGCCATTGTGAACATAAATACAACGTTCGAATCGCCTCGGCAATTACGGCGATCATTATGAACTTTTTCAAGACAAGAGACACTTTTTTAGCGTAATTAATAATAATGTAACGGATATGCATCAAACCCGGTTGTTTAAATGAGCTTTTTCACATTGATTTTACAGGCCTAATGTATAATGTCCATTAATAACGAGGATTATTTGCATGTGTACATTACCAGATATTCGCGTGTCACAGCAAAACGACGGTATTTCATTGGCACAACTAAAATTTACTGCAGACTTGTTTCAAGTCCCGAATCACTAGCCGCCAAATTTCTAAATTTTATTAAAGAAATGTCAAAGAATGTTCTCTAATGATGTTGTTTATAATAATAGTACTGGATTGGTGATCATACATGTTTTATATAAAGACTTGCGTCGCCCACTGGTACTTGTCAGAATGAGTAAGATTTGCGAGATTCTATTCTCGGGAATTATTGTTAGATTGAATATTTATACACATCTCTGAATGTGTCCATGACCAACTAAACTATTTCAAATTGGCGAAATAATTTAGTCAATTTTAAGTTTTTGTTGCAAAATTTAATTACAAAACGTGGTTTAACTCGGTCAATTGTGAAACTGACCAAAACGTTTAAAAATGGTGTCGACTAGCTTGTCATTTGCAAAATAATTTGAACGTATGATGAAGAAAAATTTTAGTTTCAAACAATTACATTGAAAATTAAAAAAAAGTTAATTTGGACGTGCAATGAGACCATTAAATTAATAAATTTCCTATGAAGATCATCAACTTGTTTTTTGTAATTGTTGCAAAGAAACAGTCTATACATGTATGAACACGTAAAATTTATAAGGATTCTGAAAATAGTCCTGCAACCCATATTCACAACAAATATCACTGTTACATTCGAAACTATCCTGTTAAAAGTTGTAGTTCATTAAAAACCATGAATTATCAATCTTTCTGCAAGACATTTAGAAACCTTAATGGTCTTTGATGTGAGATTGTTATAATTTATTAACATGGGCCGAAGTGAAGGATGTGTACGGCTTTAACACTTAAACAATAAAGATTGAATAATACATTGTATTATAAGTGTTGAAGAAACATTAGGCCAAAGAGATACTCAACATCAGAGCGAATAAGTGAATAAAAAAACCTTTACTTATGTTTACATTGTAACTGTCATAGTAACATAACGAATTATATGAAAATATTGTGTTGATATTTCAACTAGATAATACCATTTTTTATTTTAGCACTTCAAAAGTATGTCTTTTACCATACCGAATTTCTTTAAAAATATTATTAACGTATAAAATAGACGTGTTTTAATAATACAGATCACACAAGATAATCAAGAATACATTTAGTAGTATCTACGATGCACATTCGTAGGCCAGATAGAGTAAAATACCTTAAAGTTTATTAAATTTTGTCAATGATGAATTATAAAACAAAACATAGGTAAACCCTTAATTGGTATAGACAGCGTTTTTCCAGCGATGTTTTAGTTTTATCAATAAATGTGGATAAATCAAAATCAGCTGGCAGGCTTCGTATTTAAGCGCGTTTCCTGATACGCATATTTCACTTGTTTTTAGAACAAAATCTGCTTCGGACAAAAGACGATTTAAACAACAGAAAATGTCTTATCTGAATTCAGTCAAATCTATTTACAATGGCGATGCATTTCGAAAAATAGATGGTCTTAATGATATTGTCCGTACAGGGAATCAAACCCTTACCGTACGGTGAGAGCGCTTAGCCATTTAACTGAGCCAGCCGGGACAACAGCATAAAACGTTGTTCGGCTAACCCTTTAATGACCATCACTTATTAAGAATGTAAAACGTCACATTTGAGAATATCACGGTATGAAGTAACATGATAATCGATTTTATACGAGGTCTCACAAAATACTCATACAATGTGCATAAAATAAACAGAAAATGTGTTTTTTACTACTAAATGCCAGACTTATTCCTTTCTCTAACTTCGGAGTAATGTTTTCCGTTAAATATATTTTTATTTTAAATGTCAAAAATATATACTCTATGTAATGCGATACAATTTAGTTGTAGCGCAATTGGAACTGCATGGCTAGGCGCTGTCGCCGCACGTGTTCGCTACCCAGTAGGGGCAATATCATTTCAATATAACCATCCAATCTATTTATAATAGTAGACCACTTCGGTATTTTCAAAATAATACCATTTCATGATCAGCGTCTTATGTTCTCCAGTCATGTATCATAGCGCCTTAATTATAGTATTAATGTTATGTTACCACTCTCCGTACCATATCTGTCTTCAATTTACTCGTCGGTGACAGTACTTATTTCAACACAAGAGACTCTTATCTGGCGTGATTGATAATAGTTAAAGAAATGTGCTTCAAACCGAATGATAAAGTGAGCTATTTCACATTGATTTTACAGGCGTTATATAAAGTGTGCGTTAATAACGAAGATTGTTATTTGTACAATCACCAGAAGTTTGCTGGTTAGTGATTACAGCAAAACGTCGACATTTTAACAAGGACAACAAAGCGGAATCACTCCTTCAAAGAAGAAATTTGATATACAGACCTATTTGTTATATGATTTGAAAATAAGAATACGACGTATTAAGAAAGGGAAAAGTTGAAGCTAATGTTAAGCTTTCGTGACGAAATAAAAGTACAGATAGGTCATAACTTTGTCAAATATAAAATGAACTAAAAGATTTAGACTCACAACTACTTTGTCCTTTCCAGTCATTACAAAGCATTTGAATAATAAACATTAAGGCATAAAGCAATTTAAGTACACGTTAAGTTGTCGTGACAAAACTTAAGTTCAAAAAGGGGAATAACGTTGAAATTGCGACTTGACGATCTTGCTGTCACATGCAAAATTATTACGAAGTTTGATAAAATAATATTCAAACAATAATATCTTTAAAATGACGAAGAATTCAAGAAATAAAAATGCCCCTTTTACAATACTTATTATAACGCAGTATAGTTCGTAGGGAACCAAACAATGATATAGTCATGAATTCGCTGGAACAGTAGTAATCCGACTAACAAAATTTCGGACTGATATGATTTTGCTACTATTCGACCCAAATTGTTTTCTTCTTGAAATGATATGATATTCCTGTCAAATAATTTAAAAATCCAACTTCAAATAAAAAATTATTAGCTAGAAACGACTTTTCTTAAAGGTCACACTGTGACCTTGACCTTGTAGCGACCCTAATTTCGCGAAAGGTCGTCTTGATATGTCGATCATTTCTGTGGAATGATTTGATAACAGTAATGAGTCGGACATGATTTTGCTAAAGGTCAATCTGTGACCTTGACCTTCAAGGTAGCAACCCTTATTTTGCCCGCGACACGTCTTCTTGATATGATGATAATTTCTGTGAAATAATTTTAAAATCCAACCATAAGTAAAATAGTTATAGAACGGACACGATTTTGCTTCAAGGTCGTGCAGTGACCTTGTCCGTCATGTTAGCTTAGCGGTCCGAATGTAATTCGCGCAACGTCATTTCGATATGACGACTATATGCTCATCGGAATATTTTCGGGGAGCACAAACATGGAAGTCTTAGCCAAATAAATGTTTCGTGACGAAATGACAAAGCGATCTCTATGTATCTCATTTGTCAAAAAGGGCGACACAAAATAGTTTACAACAGTTTACAATTAAACGACTATTTTTGTATATTTTGCTCAATCGTTGATCGGTATAGAATGTGACTGCATTATTTAATTCGACAAGCTGTCACTATTTTCATACCAATTTAAATTAATGATCCAAATGGAACTTTTCAGTGACAAGTTGAAATGTTCTAAAATATAAATGGAAGCTGGTTAGAAATAAAATAAAGTGCTCAGATGGTATTTGTGAGATATTTCGCGTTATTTTAATTGAGAATAATTGACAAGAAATAGTCGGAAATAACACAGTCAAATTCTCTTACAGCAGGTTCTCAAATGTACTGATTAGTTCAAACTTTCGGCAACAATCCATCCTGTTCAATTTATGTATTATGGTACAGTGAATATTATCTACATCTGAGAAATTGGAATATTACACCTTGAATTGAGAATAGGCTGCTAAGACAGAATTTAAGAGTCTGCCATGTCAGATGTTAATACGTTTTATGTCTTTCAATAAGACGCTTGTTCAGAAATAATTAAGACAAAGCATGAAAATGTCTCAAACATTTTTGCCAGCCATTTACACAAATTTAGTAAAATATCTCGTTCATAGCCAATATTTTCACTAATATTTAAGTAACACCCACGCTCAAAACGGAGAACAGTGACGTTGTAATAACGTTCTTTGCGATATTACTCCTTATCAAAATACACACCATCACACTCGATACACTTCTTGCGGCGCTTAACCCACATCTCTCAACCCACATGTTATACTGTCAACCGTCATACACCAACTACTGCCCATTTTCTAGTTACATTCAATATCATGTGTTTCCAGTCTTCAAAGTTATTGCAGTTCTGCTTTCATGTGCGGGAAAACAGCGAAGTCCATGGCGCTTTGTCCAGACTGTAGTATTGTTTTAAGTTTCAATACAATACAAGTACAATAACGTGTTATATTAAGTACATCTGTCAATAAATTGTGTACCGTAGCGACTAAAAACCCATGTTCCTGCGCGATTTCTCTCTGTCTTGAGTCTTGTTGAAGTGAAGCTCGCACTTCCGACATTAGGGTTTCGGAAATGACAGATGTTCCTTCCTGCTGACTGGAGAATTATTATCTTCCGAAAATTGCAATTCATTAGTTTCATCCTATTACATGTAACTAATATAACTGTAATGCAAAATAATGTCATAAAGAATCCCTGCATTTATAACACAATGTTAACTTACAGTTTTGCTTTCTTCTCTGTGAGCTTCAAACTGTCTGCATTTAATGTAGTCAATTTTCACAAAATCCACCAGACTTGCTGAGGAATAATGCTTATTCAGAATGTCTTACTACTGTCGATTACTGATTTATGAAAACCCTTCAATATCAGATAATAAGTGTCTCCGAAATGCTGTTCACCATACACATGTCTTATTTCGAAGACAGGACCATGCGTCCTTGTGGTATAACGATCGTGAAGAGGGTGAATAAACATATGTAAATTGGATAAGCTGATGTGCAAATTAAGGTGGATGGACACATTGCTCACCCAGTTTTGACTGTCAAAATTTAATATGGTCCAAATCTTACAAAATTTGGTCAGAATGATGTGCGAGATTCGCTTTATTGAAATTTGCAAAATATTTTCACTTGCCGACAATGAAGGCACCCTGATTTCCTCCATTTTTAGCTAAACGTAGAGATTTCTACGCCAAAATGATGCGAAATTTGCCTTGAACATGCACCGGTACAAGTATGATTTGATTTTAGTAAATTCGTTGAATTGAGACATTCTATGTACTTGTAATATCATAATAATCTGCGTAACACAAGTTTTTTTGGCACCGTTTTTAGCGTACCCCTTCTGTCTTCGACGTATTATTAGCACGAAAGCAGACGGTGAACTATGATAATTAATTTGTAATGTCTTATTACAAGATTGTTAAAACTTTCGAAATTTGAAATAAAAAAGGGTGTCTTGATGGAAAACATTCTAAAATAACCAAAGGTGAAAGTAAAATAAAGTGAAATTATAATTTAACATGGGTAGTTATGTTTCTTGCTTAAAGTTTGATGACTACTATTTTATGTATTTTATGATTTAACTTCTGTATTTTGTATACATATTGTAGTTGTTTTTGAAGCTTTAATTTTAGTTATATGAAATGGCGGCTTTCTTGCAAATTTAAGCCACGTGATTAAATGTTAAATATATAACTAAATAGCAATAAAATTAAAATATATTGCAAACCATACCGTGAAATGGTGTTGTATAAAACTTGATGTACTTAATTTCAAATTTGAAATGATAGCATTAGATATAGTAAACTGCAGTAAAATTTTAGGCTGAAACGTCCATAGTTTGAACTGAATAAAAAATAAAGCGTTACGACACAACGATGCGTCGAGATATTATTGATATAAAGGAGTTTAAGGTACAGTTAATAAGCGTAGTTTAAGAAATATGAAGTTTATTTGCTTTGTAATATGAACATGCAAACAGTCATTTACCAAAACGTCCACGAAGACTTAAGCCGCCCATACAAAAGACAAGCTAAACAGAAGACATAATAAAGTTTTTTGTTTCGTTTATTTATGTGATATATAACAAACAAAATGTATTTACAACAGACTATGTTTTGTATATTGACGTTGTTTGAACATAATGTTAATGTTCATTTAGCATAACAGTAAAATGACATGAAGGTAATTATCGTTGAAGTTAATAGGATTTTGTGGAAACGCACCAGACAGCAATGGTGAGTTATGTGAGTGTCCATTAAAAAGGATGATTTTAAATTTTGCCTGCATTCACATAGAGCTGCACGCACTCTCTGTTATGTTAACAATGGTAGGCCTATTTGTTTGTCCAATATTTACCTATAACAAAAATGGTGATGATCTTAGTGCGTGTGGGCAAATAGCACAATTCAAACAATTCAAAACTGTTGCTGTTGACTGGTATTTGCTAACCTTTCTGCTGTTGTTGTTGTTATTTTTGTTTTCCAAATTGCAGATTTTACTTTGTAATGTCCCTTGCACATACTAGCTTTATGATTGCAAGTATCTGTTATGGTTTGTAGTTTTATCTTATGTTTGCCTATGCGGAAATTCTGCAAAATCATATTTTAAAGATGCCTGGTCAGTTATTAGGGGGAAAATAGAATTTACAAATTACAGAAGACCGGTAAACTAAGTAAATATGGGGCACGCCACGGGAACAGGTACCTTCGGTCATATTTTGTGATATTTTAGTTTATTGCTATATTTAGAATGAACTTTCAAATATGTACTATTTTCTCACAACTAAAGTGATTTTGTTACACATTTTGACAATAAAAAATGGTATTTTTACCGCGAAATACATACTTAATAATGCCATCTATTCAACCTTATGACGTCATTTCAAGGATTGACGTCAACTGTGTGAAGGTACCTTTTCCCGCGACGCGCCCCATATGATGTAATATTTTTACTCGGTCAACGTACAAGTGATCGAATTAAAGTTGAAGACTTAAGTTGATGTAACGTTACTTACGCGGTAACCCACTCACATCAGCTTCTGAAACAATGTACAAATAAGTCCGACATTTTAACGAAATTCGCTCCTGTTCAGCCATTTTTATGAACTATTTAGTGAAACATTTGAAACTGACCACGACTCCGATATTGAAGTATTCAACACTGATATTTGAAAAGAATTTAAGATATTTAAGAAAAAATAACTACCAAGAAGATTCTTGATTTCTACGCAGAAATTTGGCAATTAATATCTGATTGAAATACTGTGCACTTGTTAATTTGCCCTGGCATCACCTGAAAAATCCGGAATAACCTGCTAGATATGCAACTGATTCGTATGTAATAATTTTACTTATCTTACAGGAGCAAGGCTATATCATGTAAAAAATGAAATAAACCACTGTATAAAGAATTATTTTTATTTCTATTGCTGTTACCCATCTACACAAGAACTGGTGAATAAGTTCTGCTAATGCTTATATTCCGCAAAATTATATTCAAGAGATTAAGAAACGCATAGTAAACTTTGAAGTCGATTCTAGTTTCTTCCGTGTTCACGCCTTCCCCGGGATACATCTTTACGCAGTTCCATTATGCGACATTCGATACAGTACCACTTCATTGTAACGTAGAGTGTTCCTTGGCAGATTTTCGTTTTTTTTTATCAACATGTTCAACCAGATATTGCAAATAAAGCCACAGTGCGTTTCTTTATCCCCTGAGAACATTTAAAAATCATGGTTAGTTTTTCAAAACAAAATGTACTAAAGAAAGAAAAATATTTAGTAGCCACAATCAGAAAACATTATTTATTCAGACAGCGAAAAATCAGATAGGAAAAGGGCGCATAGGTTTATTTACTGATTAATTTCATATAAAATACCAGACAAATAACATAAAGAACCTAAATGGTTAGCAAATTATATTCTTACCTATTTATATCCTCCTTTTTATAAAAAAAAGAAATACGTAATTCTGTAGCCGCGCATGGATGAAACTAAATCGCATTTCTTCTTATTAGGTGCCAGAAAATCATGTACATTCGTTTGGGTAAATCTTCATAAAAAATTCGTCCGCATGTACCAGATCAACATTTCCTTTATATATAAATATTTGATTAAAGGAAAATATCACATTGCGCAAATAAAGATTTATATGTAGAATATTATAATAAAGGTATTTGAATAAAATATTAGATTAATTTGTTTTACCAAATAAAACTTCGATTCATATAGAATATTATTGTTAGATTGTATGAACAAAAGACATATTTTACAGCGTAAAGCTACTTTTTGTGATGATTTAAATACCATTTGTTATTCGCTAAAAGTGATTGTGGATGATATATTTTAAATTATTTAGTAGGGTGCAAAATTTCGGATTTCTTAAAGCCGATCAACGAATTGAAATGCAACGAAATATATAATTCTTCATGTTTTTAGACGATTTAATCCACATAAATGCCTTTTTACCGATAACCACAAAAATGTAAGCCCACGTATATTAAAAAAAAATATGCGTTCACAGATTACATAGAATAATTTCGCATTTACTTTTTGAACATAGTATTCGATTATATTCATTTTGATGACGATGCTGATTTGTTTGAATGGGGAAACTTTTTGGGACCGTAACTACTACTACATCTACTTCATGTATTTATGAAAATAATAGATAAACCAGTTACTGACTAAATTTCAAACAGTGCTATCTGTTTTAAGCAATTTTACGCGATAGTAGTAATTAGATATGCAACTGATCTGTATATAATTATTTTTAAATAAATTAATAATTAATAAATGATTTAAATAACTAAGAAAAAAACATGAGCTTTTTATTTTTAAATTAATAAAATATCGAAGTTTACAAAACATAATGGACATTCAAAATGTATTTTCTCAAAATTTGTTGAAGGTATATTTAATTCAGGTAGGTTTAGTACTTGTCAAAGATCTTTTCATGTATTATGACAAACATGTGTCAGGAACAAAAACAAAGAAGTTGCAATAAGAAAAAAAATACTTATGTTTTTCAGCTGGTTGAGCGTAATGTTTAAGCATGACATTCAATTCTAGTGATCAAAAACTGAACAGAAATTTATTTTATTAATTAGTAAAAATATATAAATTCCTTCACCAACTTACACTTTTGTCGTCAGAGTTAAATGCATCTGCTACCTCCATAATTTATCAAGCCTCACTAAATATATTCCGATGATAGTTTATTTTTTCTTAATTGAGGAGTACTTAAGTGTAAATGAATATTATCTGAAAGTGATCGCTAGTTTCTTCATTCCTCTAGGCTGTTCTCCAATACTTGTTTAGGCAGTGCAATCTCTATTGGTTGATCTCTTCTAAATTCCAATACACTGTGGATGTTGTATTTCAATTGAGACACATTTTTTTCTGTTAGATTTTTTTTTAAATTTAAAAGTAATTTTACGTTTGTTTAGTAACTATAATGTTATATTTTTATAGGTTATTTAAAATAAGCGTTGTCATTTTAAGGATTCTCTAAGTAACGTAGTCATTCTGATGGTTATTGGTCTCCACACATGTTAAATGAAACCAGATACACATTGCGTTAATGATAAATCCCACGTCCCGTCAATTTAATCGACATTTGAAACTAAAATGCACTCTCAAAATGGAAAGAAGTTTTTTTTATTTCTGAATGTCTTCTCTATTCGTGACAATGTTTTGCGCAACAAAATTTAATCTGTAAGTTATAATGTCTCTTCTCACGCCTGTTGCTGTGAACTGCGTTTCAATAAAAGTTCGTTTAAATAGATGAAAAGGGAACTTTGAAAGCCATCAAATACGAAAAATATGAAAATAATGCAGGCTCGGTATGATTAAGCTTCTTGAAATGCTTTAAAAACACTTCTGAAACATTAAAAAAAATATTATTTGAATTTACTGCATTTTTTTTAATTGGCCGCCAAAGGAACAATGTCTTGAACATTTAATTTTTAACAAGATGTATAATAACTGGAGTAGTTAACCTTGTTTGGTGTATTCTCTTTAAGAACAATGTGTTTAGTAAATTAAATGCAGATGGAACTTTTTTGACAAAATCGAGAGATAACTTATGCACTTATGCAATCAAATGGTGTTTTGTGCTGATTATTCGGTTATTTTGCAAAGATCTTTCTTTTGTTTTGGCTATTTCCGTACCTGCATGCGCACATATGACAATTCATTCACGTACAGAATAGTGCAGGGTGTTGTTCGCATTAACAAAAAGCTTTGAGTTTGGATGCCAAATGGTGTGAATAGGGTTTGTATTTTTCTGATAGAATCCGTTGGATAAAAACGAGTTATATCTGGCCCATTCATGCTAATAGGAAGCATGTCGCGAACAAACTGAAACCTTTGTTTACTGTTAATTGGTTTCGGCGATCGTCGTTGTTAGAAAATGGTTTTAAAAGTGTAAACGACTATTTTGGGGTTGAGATTTACAGTCACATGTATCGCAGATTTTCAGTTCGTAGTTTTAACTCACCTTTTAGGTCATTATTAAACGTAAAAATCGGGGAAAAACTTTGAATTCTATTTTTCCCTAAGAGTTGTTATTTATCGACCATCTGATTTATCGCTAAAATTATTCATTGGCTTATAACAAATTAGAATAACGTCGACATTAGACCTCAACTCTCGAAAGAAGATAAACCATTTATTGCGTCTCTATATCCCAACTGTACATTATAAATACTTTTTGATTGATACCGTGATTTGAAAGTCTAACGCTTTTATCGATCAAATGTACTTAGTCAAAAATGAAATGGAAATAAACCTCGTTGCATTTTTGTTCTGGTTCTTATTGAGTCGTCATTATGAATTTTGCATTTTGATATCAAGTTTTAGGTGTGATAGAAATCATCTCGTTTTCTGCATATAAAGAGCCTTCGAACAGGTTCAATCAACATCTCATAATGTCTTTTTATTTCACCAATGTTCACTGAGAGGATTTTCCCTGCAAGTGACGTGTACTTTTAGGTACAGTCGTTTAAAATATTGCCAGTTTCAATCATCCCACTTTTGAACATAAAGTACACTCAAACATCGCATTGCAGATGGCATTTAAAAGATGCATGTGTCGTTTGTGACGGATCAAAACGTGCACGATTTACATCTATAATATTGTGTTGCGGTCAACACTGATCTAGGAGGCGTGGACAGAAAAGATTACTGTTAAATCGAATAAAAGAATCGGGCTGATGATTGAATCAGAAAGGGACTTTGTAGATTATCTTAGCTATTTTGATCGGCTCTTTTCGGCGCCCATTAGTCAATTTGCTTCAAGAAAATTAATAACTAAAACCAGAAGCAAGACCAGATTTTACCAAACTTTGACCTTAAGAGTCCTGGCAATGACCTTTCCTAAAGTTGTTCAAAAATGTTCTAGAGTTAACTATTCAAGCCTTATAAGCGTTTATTATCAAAAGTTACAAGTCAAATTAAAGAAGATGTGTTTTAAATACTAGAACGAAAATAGAAAGGATTGTAATCTGTTGTTACTTAACCATGATGACAAATCTGCAGATTTCCCAATATGACCTCCAAATGATGTTTGTTAAACTTAATTGTAATCCGGAGCCCAAAATTTTTGTAAACAAATCAATCGCAATTAAGAAGTTCTTTTTCGCAAATAATTTAGCTTTAACAAACATTCTCCAAAACCTTTATGTTTTTTCGACTAATTACAATAAAAACAACCGCGACAGAAGTAACAATTATCATTACTTACCATCAACAGGCTTAATAAAACCAAGCCTGCAATATTGTAATTGGTGTTCGGTGGCTCGTGTACGAAAAGCAAAAGGGTAAAATGAAGCTGTTTTCAATTTGCGATCAAATAACTAAGTACTTTTTAATTAAATTTGCTGCGATGCATATGGCGAGATAACATTATTTCAGATAAACATTTTATTAGCTATGTTCATATCCTAATGTTCTTACTATATAATGCATTGAATTAATGAATTGTAAAAGAAGCCACACAACGTGTAGAATTATTTAAAATCCATTATCGGTTACGAAAGCTTCTTCCTAGTTTATAAAAGCGTTGAATGGTAAGTGATATTGATAATTACATGAAAAATAAAATTTGATAGCCACCGAATACGCCAAACTGCAGGTCGCAGGTTCGGTTTGATTGAATATGTGTTGTTATGCTTTTAAATTCTGCGTTGCCGAGACGAGTAAATTAACCATGACAAAAAATAAACATGTTTGTAAACTAAAGGCAGTGACAATCGTTATTTTGCTTAACATCTTGTTGCAGCTGTTCTTATGAAGGTGAGTGAGGTTCCATCAAACAACCTTTACATTTGACAAAACTCTTCCTGCTTCTTTGCAGGAAAGTCTAAGACCTTCCACTTGAAAACAAGTAGAGCTTCTACATCAGCCACTGTTTCATTTTTCTTCAGCAGAAAAGTGAAGCACAATGCAAGGTTATGGTTTCGGCAATTGGTGTTTAGGCTAAGAAGCGACATGTGTCTTACTCCTTTCTGCAGACCTGGTTCCATAGAATGTACAATAGCACAAGGCGGCATTTGTCTAACTCTTCTGCAGACCTGGTTCCATGGAATGTACAATAGCATACAATTACATGTAAGTACATGCTGCGCGACAGACTTTCAAAATTGAACGGGGTAAAGATTGCCTCTGCATGCTTTTGTCTTCAGTTTGAATCTGCTTAAGGTCACATTGTGTCTGTGTAAAATATGAAAGAGGTCATGCCAATAAGAATGATACAGTGTCAGTGTTTACATCGATTCATAAATGTAGTCTGTTTTAACTTTTAAGCTGTTCTGATCAACTAGTTGTTTTTTTTATTTTTTACCATCATCAAAAAGTATCAATGCTAGATTTTTGGACATTACAGTTTTCGTGGCCTTCCAGTCTACGTGTTTGTTTACTTCCAAGGACTGCACCAGTTGAAACAAAAGCTGTCTCATCTGATATGTTTTGCCCAAACCGTTCACAATATTTGCAAATACATCATTGACGGTGGTAGGTACCTTTGTGGTTTGGAGGGAGCAATGCTTGAAATAATTTATACAATGGGCTTATTGGATAGCCCTTGCACCCTCTGGCACACCTTAAAGGTTTTTACACCATAGTCAAATAATGACTTCGTTTTCATCACGTTTGTTGGATTAGGAACAAAGTTCATAAAGGGTGTGTTTTCTGTGCGTTGATTTTTCGAAACGTTATGCACATTTCTTTTGTTATTTAGACAAAACAAACACGTTAATTAGTTGTAGGGGTTTTTTCAGATAAAAGCAATCTGACTATTGATGACTTGTTTTATCTCATTTACGTTTTATTTCCTTATAAATGTTCGCATAATTTTTAAACTTGAATGCAAACAAGTGAAAACGTGAATATGAGTTCTATTTCCGATTGATTTGAACATGTTGAACTATCTTTATGGAAGCATCACTCCATGCCCTGTGATCGATATGGTTTGATGACTTAAATGGATTAGAACGCCGAACACAGAAGATGCATCGCAGAGTAATTGGTTTCAATTTGAATTTGTATGCTTAAGCTGATTCACGCCCAATAGCTTCTAGGTTTCTATTTCAGAGTTTAAAACGCTGATCAATTCCTAATTTGCATGCAGTTTGTGGCATTATAGAGTTATGAAAATCTATATCTTCGATTACCGAAGATCGACAGTGATCCTAAAATATATATAATTTAGGTCAATGAAAAAAAAGTAATAAACATACATATCAGAAATCACCGCACTCGCAAAGCACAGCTTCCCCACGCAGCGAAAAAGAAGAGAGGAAGAAATAGCAAGTTTGTTATAAGTATGTCAATTCAAAAAAGACTCCACAAACGATAAACGAAAAAGCAAACCGCCTTGGAACGAAGAGAAGAACGGCGTTCTAATCAGCTTAAGCATAAACATTTAGTTTAAAACCAATTACTCTGCTATGCATCTTGTGTGTTCGGCGTTTTAATTAACGTTCTAATGAAGGCAGAAAAAGAAAAAAACAACTCCTTTTTTTGCTGGAAACCGGTCTTGAGCACAAATAAAAAAAAATAAATATAAAACATGTCATTATTACTATTTACGTCAGTAAGTAAATATTTAATTTCTCTTATCCGCTGTTTGCCGGCGTAGACCTCCATACCGTACATGTGCATAAACATTTTCACTTCTGCCCATGGACAGGCTTAAACCGAGCTTGTTCTTGCTGATTTTACTCCAGGAGCTCTGGTCTCGGTAAGATCATTGAGTACCCCTTTCGGCTTTGCAATGCTCTTAGCTTCTTATGTTTTACAGTACTGTGAACGTTTAATGTTACAAAATATGCGTCTATCGTGCGTCCGTCTATCGCGTATCGTGCGTCCGTCTAACGTGTATCGTGCGTCCGTTTAACGTGCATCGTGCGTCCGTATATCGTATATCGTGCATAAAACGTTTTTAATTTTATCATGCAACGTGATTAAGTTACATGCTTATTCAAATTTATGTGATTTAATTTCAACCATTCATATTATATTTTGAAAACATTTTCAAATTTTTAGAAATCTCGTCCACAAATTATATGAATTGGTAATATCGTGTATCGTTCGTTTTCCGTGTATAGTGCGTCCGTCAATCGCGTATCGTGCGTCCGTCTATCGTGTATCGTGCGTCCGTATATCGCGTATCGTGCGTTTCGTTTGTAACCTTAAACGTTCACAGTACTGTATATGTTTGTGTGCTTTTGCATGCAACATTGTTAAGCAGATAAGTGGGTTGGAGTCTTTTCACCAAGACAACTTGTGCTTGTTTTGTGATATGAGAACCTGTTGGGGCAAGTGTGAGGTTGGTGCACCCTAGAACCTGGTTTAAACCCCCAGTGGCAA
This sequence comes from Corbicula japonica, assembly GCA_038501625.1. Classification (NCBI taxonomy): domain Eukaryota; kingdom Metazoa; phylum Mollusca; class Bivalvia; order Venerida; family Cyrenidae; genus Corbicula; species Corbicula japonica. The sequence continues at coordinate 1,622,075 of JAZAYU010000074.1, read as the reverse complement.
TTTGATTTGCCACTGACCGTTCCAAGGCGGTAACCCCTCGGGTTCTCATTTTTGTTTATTGTTAGTGGTGTCTTTTTTGAAACTGATTATTTTATTAACCATGCTCTCTCCCCCTCTCTTCTTCTTGACTGTGTGGGGAGGCTGTTTTTTCTGAATGTGGCGATTCCTGATATGCATATTTCACCTTTTTGTAGATTGTTTTTTCATTTTTGTAGTCAATATTCCTTATAATTCCTATGAAAGTACCGATATTACCAATTTATTTGTAGAACTGCTCAGGTCAGTTGTAACGTAATTTCCATTTGGGGCGCGTCGCGGGAAAAGGTACCTTCAGACAGTTGAAGTCAATCCTTGAAATGACGTCATAAAGTTGAACAGATGGCATTAATTATTATGCATTTCGTGGTAAAAATATCATTTTATAATCAAAATGTGTAATCAAATCACTTCTTAGTTATGAACAAAATAATATAGTTGTAAACATAATTCCTTCTAAAAATAGTAACAACTTAAATGGCACAAAATATGACCGAATGTACCTTTTCCCGCGACGTGCCTCTATCATTATTTGCAAAAGTATATAATTGTGTCAAAGTATTTATCTGCAATATTGACGGGTTTCTTTCTAAAAAACTTTAATTAGATCGCAGTCTTAGCTCGTCACAGCATGGACAGACACACCGATGCTGAGGTTGACACAACTGTCAAAACCGACTGACTCCCCGCCAAATGACCTTTTTTTCATAAATTTAAGACACCAAACTTAAAATCAAAATCTTTAATGTTCAGCAAAAACTAATTTAATTTGATTTCGATCAGCCAAAACATTTTTACATTAAACTCAATTTATACCTTGTAGCATGACAGCATGATAGAATGATTAAATAGTTAATGGGTACGATTTGATTTCAGAGAATATCGATTGTGTCATGTGTATATAAAAGCTTATCATATTAATAATTAATTATTAGTGTGTTATTGTAAACCTTTTAGCATTTATTGCAGGAGCTATCGGCAATATTATCACTGACAACTAGAGCCTTAGACAATTTGTTGTTCCTTCGCGAATAAAGATATGCATAGACATTCGAAAGTTAAGTCTTTAGAGAACAAATCTAAAACAAGAATGCTGATTAGAAAATCATTTCAAACTTTTTGTGTTCCTCTAATAACTATTTGCAAATGCAAATTCACACACGCTGCCTTAAATCAAACATAAATCCAAGAAACGATAAAAATCAAGTCGCGTTTAAGACAGTCATGATGTTGTATGTGCTGTGTGGCGGCAGTAAAACGTCTCCCCGTACTTACATTCAATACTGTTATCTTTTCATCCCTCAGGGACTGCATTTGACATTCACTTTCTACACCCCTCCCCACTCACTCATTTACTCTCAAATACCACACTGAAGGTTAAATGTTCACCGACTTTCTGTTACGTTTAAATTGAGTTATTATTTTATACTATCTGGAACCAGAATTGGTCCTTTTAGTGTTTTTTAGTACTCTTTTTATAGTCCCATGTCTTTGGGATCAGTGAATCAGCACGTTAATATTTATGGAAATTGTTCTGTGTGCTATTTATAGAATAAATTGTTTAGCGCGCTTTACTGCCAATACAAGTATTACGTTGTGACGTCATTTAAAAATGTCAGTGTAACCTAAAGTCGCTGCTCATATAATGGTATTCTTTCTACAGATTTCATTATGGCGGATAAGAGAACCTATTGGGGCAAGTGTGAGGTTGGTGCACCCTAGAACCTGGTTTAAACCCCCAGTGGCAATTTCATTTGCCAATGACCGTTCCAAGGCGGTAACCCCTCGGGTTCTCATTTTTGTTAATTGTTAGTGGTATCTCTTTTGAAACTGATCATTTTATTAACCATGCTCTCTCCCTCTCTTCTTCTTGACTCTGTGGGGAGGCTGTTTTTTTCTGAATGTGGCGATTCCTGATATGCATATTTCACCTTTTTTTAAAAATGAATTTACATTGAAATTATGCAAAACGTATTTCTCAACCAGTGCCCAATGTTATAAAACTGAGCATGGAAACCAGTCTCAAATCTCAAGCATCTCATTGGCTAAAATGGCGACTGGTCGCCATTTCAGCCAATCAGATGCAAATCGCAAGCATCTCATTGGCTAAAATGGCGACTGGTCGCCATTTCAGCCAATCATATGCTTGAGATTTGAGTCTCGTTTCCAATCTCAGCTTTATAACCTTCAGCCCAGTACTTAATGGAGATTTGATTTACAAATTGAAGAAAATAAACACATTATCACTTCTCCATTTTATCTGTAAATTTTAAGCTTAACGATATGCAAGGTTTTGTTTCAATAACTTTTTTGTTAGGACAGCTAGGAAGCTATAATAAAAAACCGAGTCAAGCGTAAACATCGTAGATACGAATAGGATATGTCATTAAAGGGAATATTTGAATGTAATGTGCTTACCGTGTTAAAATATCCGCACAAGTATCAAAATTTCACGATTTTATCCGCCATATTAGAAAGCAGCCACCAAATTCCTCGGTAGCCACCATTTAGGCTCTACCCCCTGTCAATAGGATTTTCTATAGCGCTTGCGTGCTTTGGAGTTTGAGTTTATAAAAGTTTCTGTGGAAATCTTGTGAACGATCACAGATTTGTACGTTTATGCAAATTCTGAGTTAAAATTGTCTGTTTACGTGATATACTTAAGAAATAATCAAAAGCTTCCGGCGATATATCGCAGAAAAAATCACGGGGCGGAGTTCAGATGCGTAAGAATATATCACGAGAGGCGTAGCCCCGAATGATATTTATCTACGCATCTGAATGACACCCGTGATATATCCTGCGATATTTCACCGGAAGCTTTTGGTTATTAGTATATTACGTAAACAGACATTTTTACTCAGAATTTGCATAAACATAACTCAGGTTTGCTTCTTTCGAAAATTTAGGCATTAAGTTGTATAATTTGTTCACCCCAAGAGGTGCATTTGCATACCAGATGCTGTCTGCACTTCCTTCTCTGGTAAGGGGTCGTTGAAAAAAACTCACACAATCTGGATTGAGTTTTTCTGTGTTTTTAAAGGAAATGAACGCACTGGGCAGAATTTCCTATTTGGATCTTCATACATCCTCGGTTGTTTTTGCTCTCTTCCACGAACACCCTGATGATTCTTTTCTGCTTCATTTTTTTGCAATTCTAACATTATACTTGACACCACTGGAGTCGACACATGCGACAAATGAATCTTTGCGCAACTGGTGTAAACCTTCTCTGTTACGTCTGCCAAACTGACAAATAATGTCATAAATGCTTTTTGGATTGCTGTCGGACAAAAAAATTGCTGAAATAAAGTTTCTCAATATTAGCATTTGTGATGACTTCTTTGTGTTTACTCACGTATTTCCCTTACTTCTTCAGAGATTTTATTTTGCCTGTTTAAACCTGGTTAGAAGTCATGAATTCCTGATCCCTCATTATGCAAATCTGCCTAGAAAACTGTGGATAGGTGAGACACCTGTATCCCAGCCCTAATTGCAATTAATGATCGTTTCTGGTATTCAACTCCATCCTGTGCTTGAACAGAAGCATAAAAGATCAGCACCATCGCATCGTTCAGCCACTGGGCTCAATTCGAAGTCTGATGATTGTACAGTTTCATAAATCCAATCTGCAAAAGAAATTTATAAAAATAATTCTTAAAAATATTAGCAAATAATTCAACATATGCACTGCGACTGAATACATTTTTATTCCATCAAAATACACAAAATTTAGTAGCCTAATAACTACTTTTATTATTTAATGATTGTTTTGTTTAATTTTGTCCCACAGAATTTAAACCCATGAACAAATATCATTAAATTTAATCATTGTATTCCTTGATGTAAAGTGAACTAACTGTTCAATATAATCTTCCTTCTGTTTCAACAGGATTTCCTTCTTCACTTTCATTTTGTTGATTCATTAGTGTGATATCTTCCAAGTTTTAACTCGGCCATGGCATTGGTTTTGTTTTTACATTTTTGCTACGGAATTTAGTACAATTTGTTTACAAACGTCACGTGGTTTCATTAATAAGTTTATACCGACCGGTATTGTCGGAATAGCCGTGACGTCGATTACTGCACGCGCGGTGAAATATCGTGACACTGTATAGAACACTGCGAATTCAATGGGAAAAACATGTAGTCGTGTTATATTGTTCATTAACGATAACTGGAGAGTCACGTGTTACTATGCTTAGTTAAAATAATTAATACTTTTACGCTGGAATTGTTTATCACGTTTTACGTTTTGAAAGTTTTACTGTAGAATCATTCATCACAATTACAAATGTTTAGTTAAAGTGAATGAAACGGGAAGTTTAAAAGCCGGCAAACACGACAAACATGAAAATATTTCAGGCTCTCTTTGATTGAGCCTGTTCATGGGCGGTAATGGAAACGCCTAGCTTAGCTCCGTATTTAGCGCAACTCGATATTTACACCAGTAACCAGTACAAATTTGATCCATTCCAAATGATGGTATGCATATGGCGGTGAACATGGAACCTTCGAAGCGGTATTTTCAGATTATCCAGATTAAGACCATTCCATGATCAGTGGCGTTTGGTCCCCAAAAGAGAAAACAATGGGTGGTGTAAAGGATTTTCTGTTAACATACGAGAGATGCGCTTTAGGTTTCAACAATTTATTATCAAAGGCGATTCTCTGAAAATATATACATACATATCGTAAACATCACATTCACACAAATAACTGTTAACAACATTGCTATAAGATTATTAATTAAGTACAATTTGTATAAAGGTAATTACAATATTATTTAAAAACAACATTTAAATCCAAAAAAATGCAGTTCATGCAATAATTTTAATATACGACATACCGACATTGATGTCTACAGAACTTGAAAATCCTTTTTTTTTTATTTTACATTTACCTTAACCGTCTACTTGTATATTCGTGACGGCGGAAGTGACGTCAACGACGTTGTATTATGTATTTTAAGCAGACGACATCGCGCCAAAACTGACGTTCTTAACGTAACTTTAACAATTTATTGCATTTACAAAATGTTCATTTATTTCATATAGTTCTATAATAAGGCTAATAAAATACAAGTTATTAAATAAATACAAGAATTTAACAAATTCTTACACTCCCCACCATGAAATTACATAGATTTCATGAATAGCATAATATGGACATTATATTAAAAACATTATAATTAAAAACAATAGCTCTTATAGTGACAACAAAATATAGGTAATAAAACATCACATGGCTTGCATTTTTTTTTATATATATGTACTGTCTCAACCACCTTAAATAATAACAAGGAACACATTCAGACTCATTAAAACCAACAATACTTCTTAAAAAATCATACAATAATCACGATGTATACATATTTAAATGTAGAAACATTTAATGTAGTGTCTATGGTTGAATGAATATTAATTTTTGAAAACAATGGAGGATAAAAAATCGTCTAAACCTATTTTAAACTTCTCATATCTCAAATAGATTTAGTCTTACTATTTTGCATTAATACACTTAAGATTTCATATTGCTTCTTACACAGCCGCTTCAAGTAAGCATAGTTTTGTCACAGGCCTAACTAACTCAGAGTCTTTAGTCTTGACCACACAGCTTCGCACTAAATTATCCCTCCCTTTATTTATACTAATGACCTTTTCCAAGGGCCACTTTCCTCGAGATAAAGCTTCATCAGAAACTAACACAATATCACCTGGGCATAGATTTCGTGTGGTACGTTGCCATTTCTCTCTGGTTTGAAGTTTCGGCAAGTATTCGCGAAGCCACCTCTTCCAGAATACATCAGCCAGATAGTTTATCTGTCGCCACCAACGTTTGGCGTAGATGTCTTCTTTCTTGAAAACACCGACCGGTATACAAGAGTTATTTTTCATCATGGTTAACATGCTTGGAGTTAACGCTGGTGGGTCTCTTGGATCACTACTAACAGTCGTTATTGGTCTGTCGTTCATAATTCGTTCAACTTCAGCCATGAATGTTACGAGTTGTTCATCTGTAAGAAGCTGTTCGCCTATAAGCGCTTTAAGTATGGCTCTGACGGATCGTATCAAACGTTCCCACATACCGCCCATGTGACTTGCTTGCGGTGGGTTAAAGTGCCACTCTATATTGTTCGAAATCATGTGTTTAATAATCTTCGATTGGTTCCATTCTTCGATAGATTTCTTAAGCTCCCGATCGCCACTTACAAGGTTTGTTCCGTTATCACTGTATACCTTTTCAGGAGTACCTCTGCGGCTGGAAAAACGTTGGAAGGCTGCTATAAATGAGTCCGTTGTAAGGCTGTGTGTCATTTCCAGATGTACCGCCCTTGTCGTTATACACGTAATAAGGCACCCATATCGCTTCACATTTGATCTGCCAGACTTTACAGTGAGTGGACCGAAATAGTCTATACCAACGAACGTAAACGGTGGTTTGTCCGGTGTGATTTGATCGTCAAGAAGTAGCGCCATCTGTTGTCTGCCCAATGCACCGTGCTGACGTTTACATAACATGCAAGTTCCAATTACTCGTTTTACGGCACTGATACCTTTAATTATCCAAAACTTGTCTCTGGTAGCAGCCAAAACTTGTTGTGTTCCAACATGGCCCAGGTGCTCATGATACGATCGAATAATAGGTTTTGTCACGTGATGTTTCGATGGAAGTATAATAGGTAGGTTTTTTACAGAACGCACGTTACTTCTACCGTTTGATTGTATAAGTCCATCTTGTAATACAGGATTCAGGCTAACAATGTGGCTTGTTGTTTTCACAGATTCTCCCTTTGATAAGCTTTTAATCTCGTCGACGTATTCGTGATTCTGTACGTATGCTATGATTGCATATGTTGTCATTTTAATCTCGCTCATTGTAAGTTCTCCTCGTGGGCATGTGTCGTCGTATTTCAAATATTTTTGTTTGCAGTAAGCTTTGAACCGTAGAAACCAAGCCACAGCTCGTTTAAGTCTCATCCAGTCCGAATAATAGTAGATAAATGATTCAGTAGCACCAATGCTTGTCACATAAATTGCTGCATCCTTCTTGACCTCAACATTTTCGTCACTGATTTCATACTTCCGTGAATGAATGCACCATTTGTCGTTACTTTCTAGTAAGAATTCGGGACCTTTCAGCCATTTCTGTAATGTGGTAGTATCTCCTACGTCAACTCCTCTGGACGCTATGTCAGCAGGTTTACGTTCTGTTTCTATATGTTGCCACTGGCAAGGTTCTGTGACATCGTGAATTTCACTAAGTCTGTTGCCGACAAACGTTTTGAAACGTCGGGACTCGTTCTTGATGTAACCAAGCACTATGGTTGAATCCGTCCAAAACGTGGCTTGGTCTATTTTAATGTCAAGTTCGTCTATCACAATCTTATACAATCGGGTTGCTAGGACTGCTCCTGAAAGTTCTAATCTAGGGATTGACATTTGCTTTATTGGTGCCAACCTCGATTTACCAATTACCAGCGTGCATGTTATATTTCCTCGTGCATCAGTCGTCCGTAAATACGCGCACGCGCCATACCCCATTTCGGAACCGTCGCTAAACACGTGAAGTTGTACGTTCTTTGCCTCGTTTGTTGTTCGTGGATTGTAACAACGGCTAACGCGTACGTTTTCCAGAAGCGGCAAATCTGTTATCCACTTTGTCCACGCTTGTTCTATTTTTTCGGGTATTGGTTCGTCCCAACTAATTTTTATCCTGCATAAATCTTGGATTAAGGCTTTGGCACGTAGAGTTACAGGAGAAACCAGCCCTAGAGGATCAAATACAGAACTTGTGATCGCAAGAATTCCTCGTCTTGTGGCAGGTTTCTCTGAAAGTTTCACTTTGAACCTCAGCATGTCTTCATTTATATCCCAGAAGATACCAAGAGCACGGTCGACTGGTAGTGCTTCTTCGGGTGTAAGATCGACAACCGACGGTGCTCGCTCTGTTTGTGGCATTGACTCAATCACCGCTCTACTGTTGCTGATCCATTTTGTAAGATGAAAGCCACCCCTTTCTAGTAGAGATCGAAGATTTAAAGCGAGGTTTATTGCTTCAGTCTCTGTGTTTACTGATTTTAGGTAGTCATCGACGTAAAAGTTTCGATCAACGGTCTTTATCACGTCACAGTCGAAATGATTTACATTGTCTCTAGCTGTGCGTTTTAACGCAAATGCTGCACAGCTCGGTGAAGACGTAGATCCAAATAAATGCACCTGCATGCAGTAGTGTTTTGGCTCTTTGTTAAGGTCCCCATTAGGCCACCATAGAAAGCGCAGTGCATCGCAGTCTTCATCAGTCACTCTAACTTGGTGAAACATGGCCTCAATATCAGCTGCTAACGCTATCTTTTCTTGCCGAAACCGCATTAATACACCAACTAAAGAGTTCATCATGTCAGGGCCCTGCAGGAGTTGACTATTCAGTGAAATGTCTTTGTATTTTGCGGCGCAGTCAAAGACAACCCTCACTTTACCAGGCTTGTTTGGATTGGTCACGGGGTGATGCGGTAAGTACCAGATACGGCTGGACGTGTTGTCATTACTTGTAACTTCTTTTGCATAACCTTTATCTATACGCCTTTCCAATAATTCGATGAATTTATTTGGTTACCTCC